>SRQA01000012.1:0-64582 GCA_018360365.1 Claviceps citrina
TGCCCTAGTTAGCCTAAAAGCAATATAGTAAGCTATATTAGTATAAATAAAACTATATAGTAAGTTAAGCAAGCTATAAGTAACCCTAAGGCAAAAGTTATTAGAATATAAAAATAAAACTAAGGGAGTAATAATAGTAGTAGCATAGGTAATAGTAGTATAGGTATAGTAGCAGATAGCTAGTAAGAGAGTAGTAATTTCCTCCTCCTTCTCCTCCTTATTATTACTAATAATATTATCTTTATTATTATTATTATCCTTCTCCTCCTTAGTAGGAAAAGCATGCTTAGCTAGCAAGAACTTAGTTTAGCCTAAAAGCTTTACTAAATTAGTAAAGTTACTAACAAGGGTTAGGCAATACTAAGGATAAGAGTTAGCAAAAGCATAGAGAACTATAGTATAAAGAATATATACTATTTTATATATATTACTATAATTCTTATACTAAACGCAGCGCTTAGATACCTTATTATAGCTAAATAAGGTTAAATTTATAGTAAACTTATACTTAATTATTAGGACTACTAGCTTAGTATTATAATAGCCCTTAAGTTTATTAAGTTTAGTATAGGCATAATATATATAAGTATATTTTTTTAAGAGTAAAGCTATAATATTAGTAGTAATTAACTAGTAAATTAATAGGAAGTTTAGATAGAAGTATAAGTATAAATATAAAAAAGGAAATAGTATTATAAAAAGGTAATAGTTATAAGATAGAATAGGCAGTAAAAAAGGGCAGACTTTATACCTATATATTATATACTAGGTAATTTAATATATTATTATTATTATTATTATTTATTATAACACTATAGGATAGTAACTAGCAAGGAGGTATTAGATAGCTAGTAAGGCTATTTAGGAGCCTAGCTAAAAAGTAGGGGGGTAATTATAAGGTACAGCCCTATAAGATAGGCTACGCTAGATTACCTAGTAATATTATAAAGAATCCCTAGCTAATGCCTAGGGCTTGCACACATAGCTAGCATATCTAGCGACGCGTGCGCGCACTATTCTTGCTTAGCAAGCTTAAGTCCTTTTATAATATAATATACACCTTTTCGCTACTGCCTAGCCACGACGTCTCTCACAGAGGATAATAATAGTAGTAATCCTAATAACCTTAAGCAATTAATCCTTAAGACTAAGGTAATAATAGCTTTATTAGATAAGACTAAAAAGGATAACTACTCTAATCCTCCTGCGGGTCCTTTACAATTCCTTACTATAGTATTGTAAAGGTTAATACTCTTAATAAAGATCCCTAATAGTAGTAAGGTGCTTAAGATGCTTTAAGACTAGTTATTTAAGCACGCCCTTTACTGTAGTAATCCCTATAAAGAGCCTTAGTCTAATAATATTTTCCTTGCTAAAGCATGCTATTTAGAAAAGACCTTTAGAGGCATCCTTCCTAATACTAGTGCTGCGGGAGTCTCTATAGTTAGCATTGCTTAAGCCTAAGCCCTTTTACGCCTGTTTCCCTTGCTATAAATTAACTAATCCGCAAGTTAACATAATGTTGCCTTTAGCGCTAGAAAAGCATTATTACTAGGTTTTTTAAAGGTTCCTATAGTGCTTAGAGAGATTAAATTCTACGTGCTACTAATAGCAATACCTTTCTTGTTCTTAATTACTAATATAAACTATATAAATGTAAAGCTTAATAACCTAAGGAACCTGCTAATTTAAGGCATAAAAGAGATCCCTATAACCTAATAATAAGGTTATCCGTGGTGGGATCTTAAGCTAATGTGAGAGACGTCGTGGCTAGGCAGTAGCGAAAAGGTGTATATTATATTATAAAAGGACTTAAGCTTGCTAAGCAAGAATAATGCGCGCACGCGTCGCTAGATATACTAGCCACATACGCAAGCCCTAGGCATTAGCTAGGGATTCTCTGTAATATTACTAGGCAATCTAGCGTGGCCTATCTTGTAGGGCCGCACCTTATAATTACCCCCCTACTTTTAGGCCAGGCTCCTAAACAGCCTTACTAGCTATCTAACACCTCCTTGCTAGTTACTATCCTATAGCGTTATAATAAATAATAATAATAATAATAATATATTAGATTACCTAGCATATAATATATAAGTATAAAGTCTGCCCTCTTTTACTACCTATTCTATCTTATAACTATTACTTTTCTATAATATTATTTCCTTTTTTATATTTATACTTATACTCCTATCTAAACTTCCTACTAATTTACTAGTTAATTACCGCTAATATTATAGCTTTGCTCTTAAAAGAATATACTTATATATATTATACCTATACTAAACTTAATAAACTTAAGGGCTACTATAGTACTAAGCTAGTAATTTTAATAATTAAGTATAAGTTTACTATAAATTTAACCTTATCTAGCTATAATAAAGTATCTAAGCGTTACGTTTAGTATAAGGATTATAGTAATATATATAAGATAGTATATATTCTCTATGCTATAGTTCTCTATGCTTTTGCTAACTCCTATCCTTAATATTACCTAACCCTTACTAGTAACTTTGCTAATTTAGCAAAGCTTTTAGGCTAGACTAAGTCCTTACTAGCTAAGCGCGCTCCTCCTGCTAAGGAGGAGGAGGATAATAATAATAACAAAGATAATACTACTAGTAATAATAAGGAGGAGGAGGAGGAAATCGCCACCCCCTTACTAGCTATCCGCTACTATACCTATGCTGCTGCTGCCTATGCTACTACTACTATTACTTCCTTAGTCTTATTCCTATATTCTAATAACTTTTACCTTAGGGTTGCTTGTAGCTTGCTTAACTTACTATATAGTTTTATCTACGCTAATATAGCTTACTATATTACTTTTAAGCTAACTAGGGTAGCAAAGGGGCGTTAGGTATATAGCTTCTTATCTATTATTTACTCTTTATTTTCTAATATTTCTATAGGCCGCCTTTATAGCATACTACTAGTATATTATCTTATAATAGCATCTTACTACCGTAATATATAGTCTAGCGCTATTGCCTAGAATTATAAGTATCTTATAATATAATTACCTTTATTTACCTTGTTTTTTACTAATAAATATACCCCCTTAGGCTAACTATAATAATACCCTTATAGTCTAGAAGGCCTAGATAAAGTTATATTTATATCCTAAGGACCTAGGGTATCTCCCCTAGGTAATTACTATTTAGCGGTTTTTTGCCTTA
Source organism: Claviceps citrina (assembly GCA_018360365.1). Taxonomy (NCBI): domain Eukaryota; kingdom Fungi; phylum Ascomycota; class Sordariomycetes; order Hypocreales; family Clavicipitaceae; genus Claviceps; species Claviceps citrina. The sequence goes on from SRQA01000012.1 coordinate 3,180, forward strand.
GTTAGGGGGTTGCTTAATAAGGAAGAAAACTATAATAAGTTCGCTAGTCTTACTACTAGTATTATAATAAGGACTTTTTTAGTAAATATCCCTATAGTATAAGGAGTGTTTCTTTTGTTTTTTAGGGGTAGTTTTAGGGTCTTAATTAATTTGTTTTTGTTTTTTTTTTTAATATATAAATAGCATGCTAAATAATAGCTAGTGTTTTTTAGGAGCTTATTATCCCCTTTTTGTTAGTAACTATATCTTTTTTTTATATACTACTATTAGCCGCGGTGCGTTTACATCCTTGTCTAGGACCTATTAATTATATTTGCTTGGCTATCCCTTCTACTTTATTAGGTAATAGGTCTCTCCTTTAACTATTTTCTATCCTTTAATTTCTTTAACTTAGTAGTGTTTATCTTTTTCTTTAAGGTTTAGCACATTTGCCTATATATTTATACTATCTTTATAGCAATTCTATAGCTTAAGCAAGCTAATATAAAATATATTATATAGGCAGCTATACTTTTCTAGTAGTGCTAGTCTATATGCTTGCTTCCTAATTACCTAAATAATGCAAAAGGGTCCTAAAAATCTAGAGGTTAGCTTGTATTTTGCTTCCTTTACCTTAATATTCTAGGCTAATAATAGTATAAGGTCCCTATACTTAAATACTAGTAGTAGTGTGTGTTATTTATTATAGTATTTCGCTTAGGATTTACTAGCCCTTTACTATATTTTTTAAAGTTATTTATGTACTTCCTATAGCTTTATTACTTAGGCCTCTGCCTCTAGCACCTCTCCCCTAGCAGTCTTGTCCCTAAAACTAAGGCAAAATTTAGGATAATACCCTATAAGTATATAGTAGGGAGCAAGGCCTATTAATTAGTTAACTATATTATTACAAGCAAATTACGCCTATAGTAGTAGCTTTAGCTATACTAGTTAGTTCTCTCTAATAAAGTAATAGAGGTAATATTTAAGGACCTAGTTTGTCCGTTCTATTTAACTATTAGTTTGCGGGTAAAAAGCTATAAAAAGCCTTTGTTTTATCTTAGAGTAGAAACATAGCTTAGACTAGAATTTGCTTATAAATACTAATTCTCTGTCTAACATAATGCCCTCTAGTATGCTAAATTTTAATTTAATCTTTATATAGAAGGTCTTTACTAGCTTAGTAGTATTAATTATAGTAGTAATAAAAAGGAATACAGAATACTTAGTAAATTAGTTTATAATTACTAGGATTAAGTTAGTTTCTTGCTTATAGTAAAATGCCTATAGTAATTCTATAATAAAGTTTATTAACACTTTAACCTATAGTTACCTTAGTATTAGAAGTAATTTAAGCTTCCTATATAGCTTATGCTATCTTACTATAACACACTAATATTTAGCATAACTAGATACATAGTCCGCTACTGCCTCCTGTAGGCTAGGCTAGTAGAAATTACATTATAGTAATTTAATTATTTAGTTAATACTAAAGTAACTAGCTAAGGGATTATTATAGTATAGCTACAAAAGCTCTACCTATAAGATAGGGTCCTAAGGTACTACTACCTAGTTATTATATATTAGGAGGCTATATGTGTTATATCTCTATGTCCTAGCGTTTCCCCTCCCTTTTGCTGCCTCTTAAGCCTAGCTACTTATCTAGAGGTTCTAGTTATAGTCCTAAGCTATCTTTAGTAGCTAAGCTAGCAACCTATTTATAGTATAGTTATACAAATCTAGTAACACAACAGCCGCCTAGATTTTGTGTAATTTAATGCTAAAAACATATCCTACTTTAGCTACAAATTTGTTAGCTACTAGCTTATGCTTTACTAGCATCCTAGTAGCTACCTTGCTTATCTAAACCCTAAGATTATAAACTAGAGTATTTTCCTCTCCTAAAGGCATCTTACTATATTACTACTAATCCCTTATAACTAGAGTATTTTCCTCTCTTAAAGGCGTCTTACTATGTTTTCTCTTAGGTATTATAACCCTTTCTGCTTCTTTTATAAAATATATCTCTCTAAGCTTATTAGCTTCCCTACTACTTAGGGCAAATAAAAACTTCTTTTATAAGTCAGGTAGTAGCCCTAAATTTATTAGTATTTTGCTATTATAATCTAGCTATCTTAATAGTGCATTAGTAGGGTTGCTTTTGCCTAGTTTATGTTTAATAATAAAGTTAAAAGGTAATAGGAATATACATTATTATACTTGCCTGCTATTTAGCTTTAGTAGCCTTATAAAAGTCTAAAGGTTATAGTAGTCTAATAGGACTTTAACTAGATTCTTTACCCCTTTAATATAGTATTACTAGTGTTTAAATAACTTAACTATTATAAAAAGCTCTTAGTTAGTAGTACTATAATTTCTTTCTATGTTTATAAACTTCCTTAACTAGAATACTATAGGGTAGTATTGCCTATTATTATCTAGCTATAAAATAATACTAGCTATTACGAAGACTAAAGCGTTTATTTTAATCTAGACCTGCTTATTAGGGTTATAGTAATAAAGGAGAGGGGCCTCCTAGAAGGTAGCTTTTAGCTATATAAACACTATCTTTTCGGCTAGTTTAAATTAGAAGGTGCCCTTTTATATACTATTCTAGCTGCCCTTTATAAGTGCGTTTAAAGGTGCTATAATACTAGAGTATTAGTATATAAAGTGTTAGTAAAAATTATAGAATCTAAGGAATACTTATACATCCTAGAAGCTCTTTAGCTCTTACTAATCTTATATAGTCTTAACCCTTTTAGGGTCTATTAAAATACTAGTAGTTAACAAGATAAATCCTAGGAATTCTACTAAGTCTTAGTAAAAGGTACACTTAGAAGGTTTTATATATAGCTCTGCCTCTCTTATGTGTTTAAGGACTTATTTAATATGTTTTATGTGTGCTTCTTAGGTTTTAGAGAAGATAAGAATATTATCTAAATACACTATATAAATAGTGTTTATTAGTTTATAAAGAGCTTAGTAAATATAATTTTAGAACATAGCTAGGGCATTAGTAAGGCTAAATAGCATAATAAGGTATTTAAAGTGTCTATAGTAGGTTTAGAAAGTAGTCTTTTACTTATAGCTAGCTTTTATTTAGATCTAGTAGTAGGCGTCTTTAATATTAATTTTAGAAAAGTATTTTACACCCTAGTAGTAGTTAAGGATCTTTAAAATAAGGGGTAAAGCGTAGTAATTCTTAAGTATAATCTTATTAATTCCCTAGTAGTCTATGTAAAGTTAGAGTGTTTTATCTTTCTTTAAAATAAAGAGAATTAGTATGCTTATAAGGCTTTTTAAGGGTCTTATACGCCCTTTTGCTAGGTTATCTTAGATATAGTCCTAGAGCTCCTTAAGTTCTGCTTATAAGAGGGGGTATATAGAGCTATATAAAGGCATAGTGTCTAGGAGGAGGTTAATAATATAGTTTATTTCCTTTTAAGATAGTAATAGTCTAGCCTTATTAGAGGCAAATATATTCTAAAACTCCTAGAGTTTATCTAGGATAGTGTTAGCGCTACTAAAGGTATTAGTAACTTCTTTATCTCTAAGGGGAATAAAGCTATTAAGGGATTTTATAGTAAATACTACTGCTTCTTATTGTGATTTCTTAGCAAAATAGTAGGGGGTTAAAATCTTTAACTTATCTTAACTAAGCTTAAACTACTACTCTTAACTATATAAAGATAAGTGTACTTATTCCTTTATAAGAGTGTGTATTCTAATTAATACAGGACTTCCCTTAGGTTTTAGGTCCTTATTAATAGTAATATAGTTAATAGTAAGGTCTCTCTCTTAACCCCTTAAGTCTTTTAGGGTAAGTAGTATATAATACACCCTATATTAAGGTATTATAAGATTCCCTATAGCCTTAAGGAGAGGGGCTATTACTTAGGCTTTTTTTAGTTAGTATTATTACATAAACTTAATACTTATAATATTAATATTAGAGTAACTGTCTAGGTCCGCGAATATTTTAGTAGTGTTTTACCCCTTTATAAATACTAAAACACAAAATCTATATCCTATAAGTATCTAGGTATTAGCAGCAGAGGTTAGGGCATCTACCTTTACTACTAGTAGTTTTCCTAGTCTTTCGCTAGCTTATTATAGTAGTAAGCAATATAGCTATTATTACCGTAATTATAGCAGCGGCGGTTATCTAGTTAATCTAGCTTATTATAAACCTTATCCTTATTAGGCTTTATAGCAAGGCTTTTGTTAGAGGCTTGCTATTATAGGTATTTTAATTAGTAGTTTTATTATTATCCCTTTTGCTAGTTATAATCCTAAGAATTAGTAGCTTTTCGCTTGTTCTTAAAAGATAGCATTACCTCCTAGAATTATTATGTAATTATTATAACTTCCTTACATATCTTACTAGTAATAAAGGTATGTAGATTTATATAGTTCTATAGTTTAGGCTATAGTTTTATAAAGAAAGTAAAAGCCTAGGACTTTTTGCTTGCTTTTTTAAGGTAATTCTCTAGGGAATTAAGGTAGATACTAAAGTCTATAGGGCTCTGCTAGTCTTATTAGTATGCTTTCTTAAGCTATAAAGTAATTTAGGCATTATAATTTATAGAATCTTAGAGTAGTATAAGAGTCTACTCCTAGAAGCTGCCCTAGTTATTAGTAAAGTAGTCCTGCTTCTCCACAGTCTTTTCGCTAATAAATTAGTCCTATCTTGCCCTATAGACTTAGTCTATATTACTAAGGGCAAAAAGGATTTTCTAGTAATTATATTAATACTTGTGTTTCGCTCTATTAAAGGCATAGTTTAGGTTATTAATCTAGATTTTATATTTCTATAGGTTAGTAAGGTAAGTAAGCTTTATAATATTCCTAACTTTAACTTCTCCTCTTTTACTATTAAAGGAATTATTATAGTATTACTAGTGTTTAGGTAGGTTTTTATATATACTAAGTTACTAAAGTAATTTCTTTTCCTATTCCTAGAGTTATCTAAGAATCTTAAGCTAGGCAATTTACTTATAAATAGCCTGCTTAGTAGTCTTAAGGTCTTAGCCTATAAATAACTCTATTAGAGTAAGGCTAGAGCTATTATATAATACTAAAGGTAGCGTTTCAGAAGGTGCTAGACATGCATTATCCCCTAATTTAGTTACAGATCTTATTATAGGTACTATTTCCACTACTAGGTAGCTAGGGTTAAAGCTTAAGAATTATAAGAGATGTTATAGCTAGGCAGTAGCAAAAAGGTATATATTATATTATAAAAGGACTTAAGCTTACTAAGCAAGAATAGTGCGCGCACGCGTTACTAGATATGCTAGCCGCGTGCGCAAGCCCTAGGCATTAGCCGGGGATTCTCTGTGACGTCGCTAGGCAATCCGGCGTGGCCTGTCTTGTGGGGCCGCACCTTACAGCTAACTATAGTAGTTGCCTTCTTCCTTATAAAAACGTAACTTTATTAGCTTTATTAACACTTTAGTTACCCTTTAATTAGAAGACTGTAAAAGGTTCTCTACAAAGCTAGTAAGGAATTTAACCTAAAAATCCTATAAAAAATCACTAGTTTCTACGAGCAGTGTTAACTTTATAGTAAGAGCCCTAGCTAATTTAAGTTTACTTTAAAAAATAATTATAAGTTTAATTATAAGATTATTATTAATATCCTCTAAATTAATAGTAAGCTAGTCCTTTATATTATAGATTCTGCCATAGCTTTCTAAGCTGCCTGTTTTCTTAAACTAAGGAAGCAGACTACTAGAGATGTTTAGGATACTATTAGAGCTTGTTAGATTAATAGTTATCTTAGACCGCCTAAATAGATTGTTTATAATACTAGAAAGAACTTCGCGTTAGCTAAATTCTATTAATACACCTAAGGGTTAGTAATTAAAGTTAATAAGGTCCTTGTAGAAGCTTACAATAGCATTAGAAAGGTTAAAAAATATCACGCTCCCCTCTAATATACATATAGTATTATTAAAAGCAAACTTAGAGACTACGTGTAGTAAGACTACCTTCTTTAAATAGCTATAAAAGCTATTAATAACTCTGCTAGCCTAAACAGCCTTATTCTAACACTCCTTGTATTTAGGGCATATCCATAACTATTATAGGATTTACTACTAGTGTTTTCTATTATTTAACGCACTAAAGCAATCCATAAAGCTACCTTTAAAGCCTGCAAATTACTTATAAAGCGCTAGATTAGTAATGCCCTTGCCTACTATAATAGGCCTAATACTCTCCTAACCTACTAGATCCCGCTATAATCTAAGGTATAGGTCTAGCATAAGAAAGGTAGTTAGCAAGGTCCTTATAGACTCTTAGCTACAGAAGGCATAACCTACATAGTGGAAATGCCTTTAGGACTAATAAAATTTAAATCTATTATTATAAAGCTATTCCTATATAATTTAGGTAATCTAGAGATTATAGCTAATAAAAAGACCCTTCCTTCTCTACCTACTAATAAGGATAAAGAGGATTACAATAACTAACCGCGTAAACTAATAAAGAGAGTTACCTTTAATGTCAGGACTAGAAAGCTACGAGGTTGCCTTAGGCCAACAGGATCTATTTGCACGAGCAAGCCTCTGTTAGATTCGCGTTATATAATAAGGTTATTTGCCGTGTATAAGCGCTAGACTTGTGGTAAGGTATAACCGCTAGACTTATAGCAAGGACTAGAGGCATATAATACTTATAATTATATAAGCATAGACCTCTAACTAGATTAGATAGAAGGGGGCAAGAATTAAAACTATTACCTATTACTATATACCTTTGAATAAGCTATAACTTCCTTAATCTCTTACTCTAATATTCCTAACTTATTTATAATAATTTTAATTCTTTTGTTTATATTAGACTATTAGATTAAGAAAGTTATTATAGTTTAGACTCATAACTTAACGCGTAATAGTAGTAAAGTCGCTAGAGAAGGCACTAAATCTACGTAAAAACCTATAGCTATGCCTAAAGCTAGTATTATATCTAGATTACTACCACAACCTATTACACCCTTTAGTTAGTAAGAGCCTATAGTAGCTATAGAAGACACCCCTATTAGTAATAATTATAATGCTAAAATCTTAGCGCTCTAAGAGCGTGTTAATTAAGTAAGGAAGAAGCAGCGACTTTAAAAACTTTAAGAACTTATATGTAATATTAATAATAGAGAATTACTAGAGGAGAATGTATTTATAGTTCCTATCGCACCTACTATATATTATTTATAGTAGACCTTTGCATAAGCTCCTCTTAAGTAGCTTTCTTATAGTAGCTAAAATACCCTCTAATTAAAGACTTTTATTAGTAACTATAAAGTATAATTTATAATAAATCCTTATTAATTCGCTACTAACTTCGCAAAGGTTTTGTATACTAGCACCTGCCTTACTAGTACTACAAAGTAACATTAGGCTACGGGAGAAAAAATTTGCGAGAATTATATTAAAAATCCCCTCTTATAGACTAACTTTTATAACTAGCTTAAAGGAGGCCTAGATAATTAAGAGAGCCATTCCCTTAGCATATAGTTAAAGCTTATTAGCTTTAAATAAGCGGATTATACTAACTTTAAAAGATTCCTTAAAAAATAGGAATAAACCTATACTAAACTCCCTTCTTAATTAAACATAGAAAACAAGATAAGCCTTTTTTAAACAGGCCTTAACCGCGGCTTAAAGACATACCTAATTAGTAGCACATAAGTAGCGAATTAGTATAAACTTATTAGCAAATACATCTCCTATTATAAATTTAATAGTAATAAAGGCAACTATAATAATTCTTCTAGGTATAATAAGAGGAAAACTTAGGCAGACTCTTTAGAAAGAGAAACTTTACTAAACCTAAAGGGAAAGAGTAGTAACTAACTAAGCACTTTATAGTAAAGCTAGGAAAAGGAGGCTATATATTATAAGTATAAAAAGAAGGGCTATATAAGACTAAATTGCCTAGAACCTAACTATAGTATTTGCAAGAAAAGCAGCTATACTACTACTACGTATAAAAGTAACTACTTTAATCTAGCAACCTATCTAAATACTACTAAACCTAATGTAAAGGAGAAAAAGCCTTATGCCTAGGAAAGCGCCCTAGCTTTAGGAACTAATATAAGATTTTATATTAAAGCGTCCCTAAGGCTAGGAAACTACTAGGTTATAGCAAAGTTAGCGCTAGCTAACACTAGTGCTACTTATTCTGTTATTTATCCTAAGTTACTAATAGAGATAGATTAGAAAAGGTAAGAAGGAGTAATTTGCTAATAAAATTAGCAAATGCGCCACTAAAACACTATAGCATACTTAATATACTTTGCAAAGTATTTAATAGTATAGGTTGCAAAAAGATCTATTATATAAGCTACTATATAGCTAAGACTTTAGAAGACCTTCTCCTAGGAATAAATTAGTTTAGAAATAAAGATCCATATATATTATTATAATACACACAAGAATGGATTTTCCCTATTACAAGACAACACGTTAAAGTTATTACATTAATAAAGCAACTATGCAAAGAGATAAAAAAGTTGTTTATAATACTAGTGCTTAGCGCTAGATTCCTAAAAGGAACAGACCCTAAAGACCTAAGTACACCTAAGAAGAAACTAAGTAGCAAGACACCTACAAAGAAGCTGCCTAAGTATTATACAGATTTTACAGACATATTTAACCTTAAAAAGGCAGCTTTATTACCCTCTTTAGAAGGTTACACGCATTTAATTAAAATTAAAGGAGACTAAAGACCCCTATAAGGTCTAATATATAACCTTACAGAAAGGGAGCTAGAAGAGCTTTGCAAGTACCTTATAATAGCACAGGAGAGAGGCTAGATATGTTATTTAATTAGTCCCGCTAGCGCCCTAATTCTCTTTGTTCTAAAAAAGGGAGGCAAATTATGCCTATATGTAGATTATAAAGGCCTTAACAAAATTACATAAAAGAATTAGGCCCCTATACCACTAATTTTAGAGATTCTTAACAGATTAAAGGGAGCTAAGGTCTATATAAAGTTTAACTTAAAAAACGCGTATAATTAGCTTTGTATTAGCAAAGGAGATAAGTAAAAGACTGCCTTCTATTATTAATATAATTACTATAAATATCTTATAATACCTTTTAGGCTTATTAACGCCCTAGCTACTTTCTAAGAATTTATTAATAATACCCTCTTAGGGCTTATTAATTTAATTTGTATTATCTACCTTAATAACATTCTAATTTATAGTAGTAATCTAGCAGAGCACAAGCAGTATATTTGCTAAGTTTTAGAGAGGCTATGTTTAAAGAAGCTCTATGCTAACCTTAAGAAGTGTAAATTCTTAACTATAAAGGTTAACTTTCTTAGCTATATAGTATTAATAGAAGGAATTACTATAAAGCTAGAGCAAGTTAAAGCAGTAGTAAATTAGCTAGAACCTTATAGTATTAAAGACATGCAATTATTTCTTAGGTTTACTAGCTTCTACTATTATTTTATTTATAAATATAGCAAGATTATAGCTCCCCTTACTAATTTAACAAGGAATAATATAATAGGGCTACTTATGTTAGGTCCCCGCAAGCGTAAGGCGTTTAAGACGCTTAAGCAAAGCTTTATTATAGCACTTATTCTAGTATATTTTAATCTAGCCGCGCTATTAAGAATAGAGACTAATGTATTATGCTTTGTAATTAGCGTAATTCTTTCACAAAAGTAAGAAGACTAATAGCATCCTATCGCGTATACGTTAAGGAAGCTGCTAGGTACTAAAGTACACTATTTAACTCCTAATACTAAGCTACTAGTAATTTAAGAAGCCTTTAAGAATTAGAGACATTATATAGCCTATAGTACCTAACCTATTTAGGTTATCACAAATTATCTTAATTATAAGTATCTCGCGTTAAAGCCTAAGCTTACTAGCAGACAAGTATAAGCCCTTAATAAACTTAATCTATATAACTTCACAATTAAATATAGGCTAGGGGTTAAGAACCTTGCAAACCCTTTGTCTTATAGGTTAGACTATAATACTAGCGTTAAAGACATAGTGTTACGTGTTGGTTCCCTCACGCATAAGGGGGAAGTCCACTAGTCGGGTAGGACTTCGTCATAAAGGTTATAAAGGGTATTATACCTTACACCTTAGTCACAATAAGTGCTAAAGTGTACGTAGTGTGTGTAAGTGTATAATTAATAATTTCTACCTAAGTCTAGCTAAATCCCTCCTTTGTAGTGAGGGTACTTATGTATTTATAGAGGTCCCTTCTAGACTATAATAAGTCCTAGGGGCATAGAAGAAAATAGCTTATCCTAAGCTAAAAAGAGAGAAAGAAAATAATAAGGAAATATTAAATAAAATAATTATAATCTAGAAAACAAAACGCGGTCTTTTGCGCCTAAACTAGCGAGTCCTTCTTAATTATTAGCTATACTAGCATCCGTGCTTTTATTACCTTTGTTATTATTGCTTTCCACAGAGACACCTTTATTATTATTATTATCTTTGCTATTATCTTTACTGTCTTTACTATCTTTCTCTCCCTTATTTATAATATAGAAAACATTAAGGAATAGTTAAATCTACACAAATAGGACCTGTAGAATGTAGCAGAGAATAACCTAATATAAGTAGGTGCGTGGGGCATGTAAAGCGTAGATATTTAGGTCTACTATATAGTTTTAGGCTAACTTCTAGAGTCCTCTAAGGTTAGGGTTATTATAACTAGACTTAATAATATTATAGAATGTAGGTAGTGCGCTGCGGGTAGCCACACAATATAGCAAGACCTATCTAGAGGGGCAAAACACAGGACTACTAAGAGTAGTAGTAAAAGTATTTAGGAGGTTAGTAAGGTTAGTAATTTTGTTGCAAATCTTATTATAAGTTTTGTTATAATCCTCTTGCTATCTAATAATATATATTAAGTAATAGCAAAGAAAGACAGAGGATATGCTAGTAATGCTATAGCTATAAATTAGGTATTAGAATCTATAGGTTATGTTATAGAGTCTTAGTGTAAAGAATTTAAGAATCTAGCGCTCTGCCTACAAGACTGCCTAGCCTAGTAAATAGTAGTTAATCGCGGAGTTTGTGTTATTAAGGGCGATTCTAGTGTATGCCTAAATATTCTAAGTAGTAAAGAGTAAGTCTATATTATAATAAATTCCTTCTAGTAGCTAGATAAGCCCTTTTACGCTAAGCTCTGCAGTATACTAGCTAAATTTATAAATAAGTTTGTTAGTGTAGTGCTATTAGTCTATTCCTAAGTTATTATAGCAAAAACACTCCTTAAGATTCTTATAGATTTGCTTAAGTTACTACAAGAGGAAGAGTTAGTAGTAATTGCCCTTAATAAGGTAGAGAATATTAGTTAAGTAGCATAATTTAAATACTATTAGCGAGTTATTACTACTTTACTAGTTACTAAATATTATAAGTAAACCTTCTCTTTCTATAACTTTAATTAGGTTGCTATGCTTATAGAGGGTAGTGTAGGTATTCTTATGTAAGGTAGGGAGGTTGTTTAATAAGTAGCCTAGCTCTCCTCTAGTGTAAATAGCGCTATATCTAATTATTATGTAACGCGTAAGGGCTAGTAGTAAGGGTGTTATAACTTATAAGATGCTTAAGGGAAGGTTTACGGAGGAAGGTAATAGACTTTATATTAGGGTTATTAATAGTAGAGAATTAAAGAGGTTTAGGTTATGCGGCTAGTAGGAGGCGGCGTAGTTAGTGTTTTGTTAAGGTAAAAAGAAAGTGAGTTCCTAGGCTCCTGTATTTGTAATATATTATTCCGCGGCCTTGTAATAAATCTAAGGTTATAAGGGGCGTGACTTTATGGCTTGCACTTAGTTATTATATTCACGTAGGGTTTTATACCTTCTAGAAGGGGATTCCCACTAGGAATATCTAAGTTTAATTCTTATAAAAGAAAAGTAATTATTTAGGATAGTAAAGTAATATTCTTTAGTTAAGTAATTTAGTAATTATATAGTAAAATTAAGCTAAGCTCCTAGTAAAATAAAAAGGAAAGAAAGGGAAAGAGAAGGAAAGAGAAGGGCAAAAGCAAGAAGTAAATAGCAGTGTATAGGCTACGAAATCCCTTAAGAGCAAGGCAGTTATTAGCATTAAGAATAGAACTATTACAGCAAGCTAGCGCTAGCGCTGCTAGTGGGAAATCTCTATAGCCTTTTAGCAGCTAGCGCGCTAGTTAGGCTAGAATTATTAGTACTAGCTAGGGATAATAACCCTGCTAGGCGCTTATTACTAGGTGCCGGCTTCTAGGGCGTGCTTAGCGTTTTATGTATAGAGTTATATTAGTTGCGGGATATAGCGGTTTTGTAAAGGGTGTTAACCTCTAACTATAGGGTTATAACGTTCTGTTCTACAGTTTATAGTAAGGACACGCTAGCTTTAGCGGATTCTAGCAAATAAAGGCGCTAATCTATATCCTTTGTGTTTTTACTAGTTATAGTAGTAGCCTTAGTAATTATCTTCTTAACTGTCTTAGGATTATTGCTTATAACGCCGCAGACTTTAAAAAGGAGGCAGACTTTTTTAAGTGCTTAATTAAGCTAAGCCTCTTAGTTTACAAAGGCTAGTAGTAGGTTATTTATATATTTCTCTAGGGCTTTAAGTCTTATAGTGTAGGGTTTATAGGGCGCTAATATAATAGTATAGTATCTACATATAAAGCGCAGGGTAGCGGCTATAAGGGGGTCTATCTTGTTAGTAGTTAGGACTTTAGCTAGGTTAGACTATTATAAAAAGGCAAGGTAGCTGCTAAGGGTGCTATTAAGGGCACTAAATAAGGAGCAAAGTTATTTAGTAATAATAACCTCCTATGCTAGCAGCTATATTATCTATTCCTTCCCCTAGCGGGAACCGCCCTCTAAATAAACATAAACAGTAGTCTTTAGGCTATCCCTAGCTATGCGGACTACTAGCACCTCTAACTAACTTTTACAGGCCTTTAGCTAGTCTATGGAGGAGTTAACTATAGTATAGATTTTAACGCACATAGTAATAACCTTAAGGTATAGCTAGTATAAAGGGTTATTCTTGTTAATACTAAAACTATCCTCCGTGATTTCGGCGCTAGCCTTACTAAATTCCACTCTACATATAAAAAGGGTGTTAATAAAGGTCTATGGCTTTTGCCCTTAGCACTTATTATTAGTGTACTGCTAGATAGCGTAATCCCTAGTAAATTTGTTATTCTTAGGAAGATCTAAGTTATTATTATTATCCGGCTACTATAGGCTACTATCTGCGTAGCTAAAGCAGTGGAAATAGAAACGCAGGTTAAACCCCTAGATATACTTAGGGATGTCCTATAGCGTAATGCGTTATATATTTTATATCTTCCTACACTTAGGCAGGGGTTTGTAATTGCTAGGCCTATCCTAGGCATTAGTAGTGTTATCCTACTACTTATTAGCTTAGTTTAGGGATAGGGGGTCTTTTATAGTTACGCCCTTTAGGGCAAGATCCTTGTAGTTAATACTAGAACCTTCCTTATTCTTAAAGCCGCGGAACTCCTTGCTAGATATAGGTTATCCCTTATTATTAGCATTAGCCTTAGAGTCTATAATATAAACAGGTTTGCTACTAGCTTCCTGCGCGCCCTTGTTAATAGCCTCTAAGGCAGCTTATAAAGCAGGGGCTAGCGTATAGGCAGTAAGCACTATAGGATTAATTATATTAAGTGGTTTAAAGGAGCTCCCTATAAAGGGCTTAGGGATAGTAGTCTAGCTATTAGAAGGGGCTAGCCTAGGAGCGTTAGTAGACAAGGGATTAGCTATTATAGGGGGTTTAGCGAATATAAATTATACTCTTATTAGAGGGAAAAATAAAGCTATTAATAAAGGCGTGTAATAAAGGGTTTAAAGGAAAAGGAAAAAACAAAGGGCTAGGGGGGGAAGGTTGTGATATTTGCCCTAGCTAGTTAGGAAGAAAAGTAAATAGAAAGTAAGTTGTTGCAGGGGTGTAGGAAACAGCGCAAATATTGCGATTTTCTACTAGTAAGAGCTTCCTATATATGCCTTTATAGTGCAAGGCATAACTAGCTCGCTGCTTTAGTTAATTAGTTAGGGGGTTTTGTAAGATTCCTCTTGCGATGCTTCTTGTCCTAATTAATAGCGTGTTTTGCAAGGTATTTGTTAACTATTTCGTTAGTATTAACGCCTATTTTAGACTCTAAAATCCACTAATTATCCTTTGTAGTGTATCCTTTCTAACAAACTAGGAAATTAACGCAAGGCTGCTAGTTTCTCGCGCGGAAGAAGCGGATATAGTAACTTATAATCCTCTTAATCTCCTAATAGTCTGCCTCGCTAGATCTAGTAAGATTAACTAGAGGAGGCGGGGGTTTGTCCCTTTTAAAAGGGTCTGCCCTTTAATATAGCTTCTAGAGATAAGCAGCTAAGACTATAGGGTAAACCCTTAAACTAGGCGGGAATTTTAACTAGTATAAGAGAGAAGACACCTTTTTAAGGACCTTATATAATCTAGCTTGCTAAGGAGACTACTTTTTCTTTAGCTTCCCTAGGAGTTTATAGCTAGAGTAAAGTCTAAGGTATACTATATCCCCTATATTAATATCCACTAGTTTATGTTAGGAGTTATATTTAATCTTTATAAGGGCCGCGGCTATAGTAATAGCAAGCTTAGCCTCTTTCTAATATAGCCTGCGGAGGATAGTAATGTTAGTATTCTTTAGGTTAGTAATAACTTTATCTAGATTAGTAAGGAGGTCTATAATAGTAAGCGGCTTATAGCTAAGTACTAGCTTATTTAGCGAGCAGTTAATAAAGGTAGCTATAGCGTTATTAAAATAATATTATAACGCAGGTATTACTAAAATCCATAGGACGTTTGGGTTTGTGGCTATGTAGTATTGTATAGTAATAATAACTGTCTAGTTCTTCTATTTAGCTACTCTGTTTGTCTAAGGGTAATACGCAGTAGACATAAGGAATTTAACTCTAAGCTTATAAAAAAGCATAGTCTAGATCTCTAACATAAACTTTAAATTATAGTTACTAATAATTTCTTTAGGCAGTCCCTAGTTAGCTATATATAGCGCTTTAAGAAGAAGTCCTGCCTAGTTATTAGCGGAGTACGCCTTGTTTCTAGGGATAAGGATTATCTTCTTACTAAAAAGGCAATTAACTAGGCAGAGGGTGTTGTAAGCGTTAAATCCGTTAACCCACCACATTATATTAGTAGAGCTAACCTCCGGCATGTCCGTAATAAAATCCAGGGAAATAGTGTGGAAAGGGACTGGCTTTATCTATAATAATTGCAATTCCCCTAGGGCTTTAGAGCAGAGGACTACGTTCTCGCGGCATATGTTATAATGTACAACATAGGCCTGGATCTAGCTACTTATTTATAGGAAATAGACTATAGATAGTTCCTTCGCTATCCTTCCCACGCCAAAATAGTAGTGTTTATTATGTATTAATTAGAGTATTATTTTCACGTAGCTCTATAAGATATAGAGTTAGCGGGTGCCTCCTAGTAAGTAAAAATAAAGCAGTTTATTATTCTTAAAATCCTACCTATAAAGGGGGATTTTAGGCCGATTTTTATTAGCTTTTTGCTAATGTTCTTAGTATAACTAAATAAAGTTAATAATCTGGCTAAATTTCGCGTTATTTACGTACCCTGCCACGATTAAGTGTCTTATCTTGTTATCTATAATTGCAGTAGTGGCATGCTCCTCCTTAAAGTAGGCATAAGCGTTAAGCTTATTAAATTAACTATAGTCTGCGGCCTCTTAGTAGCTAATATTAACAGGCAGCCTTAAGAGGGCGTTAGGAACCATGTTTAGAACCCTAGGAATATAGATTACGCAAAGCTTAAATTATGACAAATAATTCGCAACCTTTGCTAGCTTAAGGTTAGCTTTATTAAGGTCTATTATAGTGAGCAACGTGTGCATAATAATCCCCTTTGCTAGTAAGTAATCTATAATAATGTTTACTAGTTACGAGTTTAACTAAGCTATCTTCCGCAGCTTACACATTCCCTAGGCAATTATAGCAACCTTTGCTTCTATTAAACTATATTGCCTTTCTACCGCTAAGGTTAGCCTAGAAAGGAAGATAATTAGACAAAGCTTATTACTACTAATATCCTTGCCTAGAATGCTTACGCTATCCTATTTAATAGCGAGTTAGAAGGCGTATAAGCTAAATCCCTTTTTACACGCGTTAACCTTAAAGAACAAAGGTTAGTTAGGGTTATAGTGCTACAAAAGGATCTTAGTGTATAGGAGCCCTTAAATAGCTTTAAAAAACACTATCTCCTGCTTAGTTAGCGTGAAGGTTGCCTTCTAAGCTATACATTTCCGCGCCTGCTTTAAAGCGCTAACTAGGAGCTTATTTCTCTTGTAAAGCTTGCGGAGAATAGCAGACTTCTTATCCTAGAGGGGCCGTATATAAATATTAAACCATAGGACGCCTGCTCTAAAGAAACTAGCTATTCTAATAAAGGTTTCTAAGGTTATAAGTGTGGTTAGTATCTGGAGATTCTTAAAGGCCTTAACACAGTTGCTTATATTAGTAATACCATCCGCGTTCACAACAAATCCTAGTAACTAGATAGAGGGATACCTAATAAAGGATTTCTTTATAGTAATATATAAGCAGCTATCCTTAAGGATTTTAAATATAATCTTAAGGTGCTTTAGGTGCTCCTCTAAAGTGTTAGAGAAGATAGTAATATTATTAATATACACGCAGACAAAGGCATAATGCTTGCGGAATAACCTATTTATAAAGCGTTACGCATACGCAGGAGAATTCTTGTATCCTTGTATTATAACATAGGATATCTTAATCCTGCGCTTAGAGAGGATAGCTATTCTATTTTAGTATTCCTTCTAAACTAGGAGCTAGTTAAAGAATCTAAAGGCATTAAGGAGGGAAATCTAAGCCTTTCCGCGGGCGTCCCCTATAATATTGCCTTAGTTAGGCAGGGGATACACATTAGGAATAGTAATGCTATTTACTAGCCTTATGTTAATTACTATATAACCTTTAATCTCTTTCCTAGTGTTGCGCTAGACAATAAAGCTAGGATAGGGGCATAGAGCCTTTTCTCCTCCCCTAAGGTAAGATACCTTACTAGCCTTGTGTTTTTTATTAAAGATTTTGCTAAACTTCTTAAAATCCTTATAGCTAAGGTTATAAACCTAGGAGGGTTTAATCTAGTTCTGCTAGTTATTAATAAAATTAATGCGTATATAGTCTTCCTCTAGCATAGGTATAACGCCTTAGTTATAGTATACGTTATATTTATTAGTAAGTTCTGCAAGCTTAGCTGCGGTAATAGGGTTAATATTAGCGATTTTCACGCTAAATTTATTTGTAATAAACAGGATGTTATCTAGACAGGAGATGCTATAGGATAGGATGCCTTTATTAACTACTTTTAAATTAAGGTTATTAGAACCCTCCTTTAGGTTATTAACTTTAATAGTAGAGAAGATATCTTCTAGTTTTAGTGCTTTAGCGTGTTCCTTATTAAGGACTATATCCTTCCTACAGAAGGCTATAAGGTTGTGAATATTCTTAATTATGTAGTTAGAGTCTATAGAATCTATGCCTTTTAGCTAACCTAGTTGCTAGTATCTCTTAATGCAAATTAGCTAGTCTGTGTAGTTAGTAATAGGCATAAATTTTAACTATTTATCTTTGAGGAGACTATTATAAATATAGCGGTTTCTTAAGTAAAAGTAGTAGACGCTTATCCCCTAATCTTTAAGGTCCTTCTAGTAGACTTGCAGAAGTTATATACAGCCTAGCGCAATAGTAATGCTATATATAGACATTACCTTTCTTATTAGAACTTTGCAGGCGGGATAAAAGATCCTTGCTTGCACAGTTATGTTATAGACGGAGCGGAAAACCACCTTTAGATTTACAAAATTAATCTTAACGCTATAGTTATGCATAAACTTTATGCTAATTAGTAGTTTTAGGGCAAGCTTCTCTATTATATTAGCTTTTATAATAAAGTAGCCGGAAACCGCCTTACCTCTAGCTTTGCCTTTAATATAAAAATTAAAAGTTATAGTCTTAGTAATAAAGAACAAGGATTTTATGCTATTTACTAGTTTAGGCATCTATTTCTCCTATTTTATATTACAGCTATATTACTAGAGCTATTCCTTGTTTATAAGTATAGATAAAGTGCTAGTATTTATATATACCTTATAGTCTTTCCCTTAGTTATTAAAGCAAAGGGGGATCTTAAGGTATGTAATACTCTTCTTCTTACTAGTAACTTCTAGCTAATAAGGGCAGGAGACTGCCTTAATTACCTAGCTGTCTATAAGCCCTAAGGAGGTCTTAGCCTTTAGCTTTGTAGGTAAGGCAGGGATATTTATATAGAAGGCGTCTACAAAGCATAAGTCCTCTTTATTACTACTGCTACTGTTAACTCTTTATTTAATAATATAGAATCTAAATGCCTTAAGGTAAGCCTCTTAGGCTTTAATGTTAGAGTAGTTATAAACTTTAACATAATTTACGGGATCTCCCTCTTTCCCTTTTAGGGCCTATATCCTAAATATCCTAAGGTAGCGTTCCTATTAGTTATAAAGGCAGGGAGGCAGAGATATATATTAGCAGGATTCCCTGTATGCTTTAGTTAATTCCACTAGCTTACTATCTGTCCTAGTAGCGGGCTTATCTTTACTATTAATATCCTTAGACTACTATAGCTTGCGTTTATTACCTTTACGTAAGGGGTCTCTTCTAAAGGGCAGAAAACAGCCTTAATAGTAAGTATTATTATACCTGCCTCCTAGGTAGTAGCGTTGCTCTTAGCTAGGGGAGAAATAATATTACTCTTAGCTAGGCAAAAAATAATAATATTTAGGTCGCCCCTATCTCTAGGGGCTGTGACTATTCTCTTAGTAGTTATAGCAGCTAGGAGGTTAATTCTAATAAGCATTAATACTAGGTTTTGCAGAGTCCTCCCTATTAGAGTCTAGGTTAGTTGTGTAATGTGCGGAATCCACAGTCTTGCCCTTATTAGTGTGTTAGTAAGCCTTACTTTTAAGAAGGAAATCCCTTAAGTCTTACTACTTACTATTAATAAGTTTAATATAGGCGTTCCTATAGTTAGTTTCCACTAGAGTTAGGCAAAGTTACTAGAGTTTAGCACAAAGCTTATAACATAAGCATATTAGTAACTAGAGGTTGCTAGATTCTTTATTTGCTCTAGAATAGCAAAAGACCTTTATAGCAAAGTCTTATAATAAGGTGTTAGACAAGATGTCTTCCTAGGTGAATTTAGCTTAATTAAGCTATGCAATAGCGTCCTAGATCTTAATGCTAAATTCTGCCTTAAGTGTAGCAAAGATATTATTAAGACTATAGAAGATAGTAGCCTTCTCCTTATTATTAAGGTATTACTAGTACTAAATTAGCATAGTACTATAGAAAAGATACTAGATTTAGTTTTAGATTTATTCCTAATAGTTAGGTCTAGCGTGATTATAGTAGTCTTTAATAGCTTAGATCTAGAGGTTTATATTACTAAAGATAGTAGCCTTGCTTTTATATATAATAGCCTTGCTATTAATCTTAGTAGGGTCTGTCTTTAGTTATAGGTATCTAATATTACCAAGTTTCTATAAAGGGTCTAATAGCTAGTTAAAGGCTATGCTAGAGTAGGTCTTAGTGGACTAGCTGTGGGGTTAGTTATTTATTCTATAGGGTACTATAGGCAAGTGTATATAACTTATACTACAAGCAAGGTGTTATGTAGGCAGCGTAATAATATTATCCTTATGTAATTCTGCTTTGCGAAATTTAGATTACGTGTAAGTCCCTTAGTTATAAGAGGAATCCACTCTTTATAGGCCTATACTATCTAATCTTCTAGTATTTACCCTAGCGTTAGATGTAGCGAAGAATGCGGCAAGTTATCTAGCGTTAGATGTGGAGCCCTACCTATTTAAAGTAATAGGCAGCTAGGCTAATTTCGCTAGGAGTTATAGTTGTTTAGCTAGAGTTTGCTTTGCAAGGAAAGTAGCGGTTATTATTTTAATAGTTTAGTTAAGGGCTTCTGCCTGCTAGTAGCGGAATTCCTTAAGGCTCGCTTAGTAGTGCTACTATATGTAAAGCATTAGTTGCTAGATGTGTTTAATATTGCTAAGCTAACGCTGCTTTCCTTAGGCATTAGCGCTTATAGCTAGGAAAGTTTACTTAGGAGGGTGTCCCTTATGCTAAGGGGGTAATTACCTCTTATTTTAGTTAAATCCTACTAAGCTTGCTAGAATAGTGAATATAACTGTTAGATTTTTAGTGATTTAGTATAAGGCTAGGAGTCCTAGGGGTGTTCCTATATTAGAATTAGCGCTATAGTAGGGGCCTTCCTACAAGGAGAGGGTGTTATCCTTAGTTATTAGTGTGTTAAGATTTAGGGTCTCTAGCTGTCCCTCTATCTGGTTGTCTAAGTTATTCCCTGTAGGTTTATTATCTTTAAGTATTCTAAAGGTTCCTATTCTAAAGCTGTCTTTAGCGGGTACTAGGCTAGGTCCGGCTAGTAAGATAGTAAGCTTTAGCAGAGAGATTATTACTAGATTCAAAGTCATATCTAAAAAATTAAGCAAACTATTAGATTTAGCGGTTTTAATAGTCTTTTTCATAGTCCTCCACTCTAAAGCAACTACTAGTAGGTCTATAGGATTCTAGTAAGCTAGCTATAGAATAATAACAGGTTTAGGTTATAGCTAAAGTTGCCTGTTAAGATACTAGTATTTTGCAAGAGCTTCAAGGGTTTTAGCGTCCTCTTTTAATATAAGAGGTTAGTTCCTAGCGCAGACTTTAGGGTATTCTTAGTAGAAAGCCTAGAGTTAGTATACTTATTATATTTATTATTCTAATATAAAGCTTTTAATATAAAGGAGAGGACTAATGCATTAATCTCGTAGGTTTCCTTTGGTTATTAATATAAAAATTATAGTTTCTCGCGGAGCGCCTAGGGCAGACAAAAGAAATAGCAATTGCTACTACTTATTATATGTTAATTCCCTTATGCATAAGGGGGAAGTCTACTAGTTAGGTAGGACTTTGTTATAAAGGTTATAAAGGGTATTACACCTTACACCTTAGTCATGATAAGTGCTAAAGTGTACGTAGTGTGTGTAAGTGTATAATTAATAATTTCTACCTAAGTCTAGCTAAATCCCTCCTTTGTAGTGAGGGTACCCACGTATTTGTGGAGGTCCCTTCTGGACCGTAACACATAGGAGCTTCTTAAGCTTTACATTTTTTATCTAAGTTTATTAGTATAAAGTTAAAGCAATTAAGCTTTAAACTACCTCTAACTAAGAAAGAAATAGTTACTATTAGTGCGGTCTTTAGCCTATAATGCTTAGAGGATGCTATAGCCCTTAAAGAGTAAGTATATAGTATAACTACTAAGAGAGTAATGCTTATAAGCAGCTCTTTAAAATACTTAAAGAATACTATAGCCCTTAAAGAGCAAGTATATAGTATAACTACTAAGAGAGCAATGCTTATAAGTAGCTCTTTAGAATAGTTTAAGATATTATTAAAGTTATAAATACTAATCCTACTTAATAGCCTTATACTAATAATAAGTTAATATAGCAGCGCTCTTATAGCTAGACTTTGCTTTCTTAGTTAGCGTCTTATATAGTATAGAGCTAATGCTATAAAACCTCTAAAAGCGGCTATATATAATAAATTAAGCTAGGCGTAGCAAGGGGATGCCTTTATCTTGCAAACTAAGCAGCTTATTTAAAGCTTAAAGAATACCTGTGGCCCTTAAGCTTAAAATACAGGGGAAGTCTCTAACCCTCTAGATAATAAAATAAGAAAAGATTAAGAGAAAGCCTCTAGCCCTTAAGGTTATAGTAAAGAGGCTGTCTCTAACCCTTTAGTTAGAAGCTTAGGGAATGCCTCTAGCCCTCTAGGTTAGTTAATTAATAAAAATAGAACACTCCTTTTTAAAGACTATATATATATTCTATTAGGTCTCTGTAAAGAGATCTTAATGCTAGTTTAATAATAAAGCCGCGGGGCATTAGGGAGTTAGCAAAACACTCTATTAAATTACTAACTAATACTACTAGCTGCGCATAAGAAAAGATATTAAAGAACACATTTGCACTTGTTTTAATTATTAAGTATTAAAGCTAAGGCAGTATTAACCTTATAGTAAACTTGCTATGCTTCCTATACTAAACTAACCCTTCTAAGAGCTATTAATAGACTTTATTATAGGACTTCTACTAGTAAAGGAATTAGGATCTAAAATATATAACGCTATTCTTGTAATAA
Organism: Claviceps citrina; assembly: GCA_018360365.1. Lineage (NCBI taxonomy): Eukaryota > Fungi > Ascomycota > Sordariomycetes > Hypocreales > Clavicipitaceae > Claviceps > Claviceps citrina. The sequence goes on from SRQA01000012.1 coordinate 25,464, forward strand.
TTAACTAATTTATAAAGTACACTATTTACATACTAATATTAAAGTAATTAAGTAATAATAGTTTAGCTACGCTTTTTATTAATTTAGTCTTTAAAGATTATAGTATCCTAGAAGGTATTATAACTAACTATAGAATAACTTTTACAAGCTTTTTCTAGCAAACCTTCTGCTATAACATTATAACTAAGCGTTAACTAAGCACTACATTCTATCCTTAAATAAACAGTTAGATTAAATAAATAAACTAATTACTTAAGCATTATTTATAAGCCTTTGCTAGCGCTAAATAAACTAATTAGGTTAACCTTTTACTAATAGTGTAATTTATATATAATATAAGCTACTATAGCTCTCTCTATAAATCCCTTGCTAAGGCGCTTTAAGGTTTTATACCTAAAGGCCTATTATATATAAAGAGAATAACTACTATAATAAATAAATAAGCTAAGTTATGTAAAGCAAAGCTATAACGCAAACACAAAAAGATATAGAAGCTCTTATAATATATATAAGCTATATAAGCTAAGTATTATAATTAAAAGAGAACACTAATAAAATTTAATATAGGAGACTATGTTTTTTTATTTATAAAAAATATTAATCTATAGTAACTAAGTAAGAAGCTTATGGTAAAGTACTTAAAACCCTATAAAATCATTAAGTTAATTAGAAATTATAGGTTAGCTTATTATATAAAGCTTCTAAAAGGCATAAGACTTTATAATATTTTTTACATTTTAAACTTAGAATTATATAAGGGAGATTTAAAGAGCATACTAAAAGTAATATAGTAAGTACCTCTCCTTACAGGAGAAGATTCTTTATATATTATAAAAGGAATTATTACCTATAAGTATTAGGGAAACTAATAAAAGTACCTTATTAAATAAAAGGGGTATAATAACTTAAAGAATATATAGATACGTTACTATAACTTCACAGATCTATAAGTCCCTTAGGAATATAATTAAAGAATTCTTTAAGAGGAAGCTAGCGTATAGTAATAAGATTAAGAAATAAGGGGGAAGAAGGTTTATAGGAATTAAAAGTAGGGAAGCAGTTATATTATAGGTATTATAAAGGATATACGTAGATTAGAAGCATTAGAAATTTTTAAAATTAGTTTGTAATATTTAAATTAGGCAGTACAAAGGGAACCTTCTATAACTAAGACAGTTATAAGCAAAGAGGGTTACCCTATTAGGACTAGAAAGCTATAAGGTTGCCTTAGGCTAATAGGATCTATTTACATAAGCAAGCCTCTGTTAGATTTGTGTTATATAATAAGGTTATTTGCTGCGTATAAGCGCTAGACTTGTGGCAAGGTATAACCACTAGACTTGTAGCAAGGACTAAAGGCATATAACACTTATAATTATATAGGCACAGACCTCTAACTAGATTAGATAGAAGGGGGCAAGAATTAAGACCGTTACCTATTGCTATATACCTTCGAATAAGCCGTGACTTCCTTGATCTCTTACTCTGATATCCCTAACCTATTCATGACATTTAACCTTTCTAATAAGAGCACTATTAAAAGGCAGCCTGTTAAGCAAGGCAAAGGCAAACTATAAAAGACCCCTTTAATTAACTAAGACTTTAAGAAATTAATACTTTAAGGCACTCTGCTTGCTAAAGCATTTCTTACTACAAAAGAAAAAGAAGATCTTGCCCTTGCTTATTAACTTCGCTAGCTAGGCATTATAAAGACTATAGGAGCACCTTTTAAGGCATTCTAATAGAAGGAACTTAATGCTTTACTTTAGTAAGAAGTCTTCTAACTTAAGATTTATAATGCTAAAAAACATAGTATATAACATATCTTTAATAGCTGTTTTATAAATAAAATTAAAGGCAAAGGCACCCTAGCACTATATAAAAAATTATAACTTATAGTGTAAGCTTATAATAATACTAGTAAGCAGATAATCTTAACCTAGGCTCCTATAATTTAACAGGCAAGTTAATAGTTAATTATAACTTTAGCTCCCTTACTTATAAAGAGGGATATCTCTATTAAGCTAAGAGATATTACATAAGCCTACGTTTAATCTGTTACAAGCCTTAACTATAAGATCCTGTGCTAATTGCCTAAAGAAGTTAGAGATTAGCATCCTCCTAGTATAATTATAGTAATTATTAAGCCTCTTTATAGAATCCCTAAGGCTAGCACACACTAGTAAGTAATATACTAGAAGCATTATTATAAGAAGTTGTTTATAATACCTTCTATATATAACCCTTGCCTCCTTATTAGTAGCTTCGCAAATAAATTTAGTATTATAAGCATGTAGACTAATAATACCCTTATCTTAGCTAATTAACCGTTTTCTAATTAAAAAGAAAACAAACTATAAGCTACTAAATTCCTTACTAAGCTAAAGGAGAAGCTTATAATAAACTACCCTCTAATCTTTAATAGTTATAAGCTTACCCTTAATACTAATTCCTCTGTTTCTCTCTGCTAAAAAGGGCAGATTAGTAAGCTTTAACTTATTAATAAAGATTTAGAGAAGCGCTAGGAGGAATATTATTAATAAAGAGCTTATAGAGTATATATTGCTATAATTTATTAACCTAAAGCTACCTTTAACCTCTTTTTTATAGCATAAAGGCAAGATCTTATAAATAAGGATATTAAATTTCTTAATAAGAGGCTTTAGTAGTAGATAGATTACCTAGATTAAGGGCTATATTATATCCTAATTAACCTTAAAAGAGTAAATCTCTTTGTTTTTGTTAATAAATCCTTTATAAATAATAAAGACTTTAGCTCTTAGATTAGATACCTTATTACGATTAGAAACAAGGACTTTAGCAAGGCTTAATTTATAATAAAAGGCAATATTATTACGTATAGCTTAATAAAGTATAAACATGTTATACGTAGCGCCCTTGCTTCTAAATTATATAGTATAGTTTAAGGTGCTAATATAGCCTACGTAATTAGTATAACTATTAAGATAATTATAGACTAGCTTAATTTGCCTGAAATTCTAATAATTCTATATATAAATTTAAATTCGCTATATAAATGCCTTATTAAGCTTAGTATTACTAAAGAGAAGCGATTAATAATTAATATTATAGCTCTTTAGTAATTATATAAACACAGAGAAATCTTTAAAATCCACTAGATTAATAGCAAAGATAACCTAGCTAATATAATAATAAAGACTTTACTAAACCAAGCACTTAAGACCCTTATTAATATAAATAAAATTATAATTAGAATAGAAGGTTAGGTGAAAAGAGTAGTATAAGACCTAATAAAAGGGTTATTATAAGAGTTATTATAAGAAGTATATATACTTTAATCTTTATAATAGTAACTGCCCTATTAAGAGTTATAGATCTTAAGCAGTAGCATTATAATATATATAATTATAATAACTTTTATATTTATTTCTTTAGCTATAACTATAGTATATTATATATGTGTTTTAGGGATATTAGGGTTATACTAATTAGTACCTATTATGTTATAATAACCATTACTATTTCCTTTATTACTTTATGTAAGAATTTAATTAAGGGATTAAATTTAATTAGCTAAGTGTTTAATATATTTAGCAGGGAGAGATTAAAGGCTCTTTGCATTACGTTAATTTTTAGTATAAAAAGAGAAGAGTGCTAGTGTTAATATTAATATAATAGGTTAGGTTAATATAGACCTAGCGCATCCTAATTAGCCGCATCCAAGCTTGCCTTAGATAGGTAGCTAGTGCGCTAGTTATGTAACCTATAACTTTGCGCATCACAAAAACCACCAAAAGGCCTCCCACTTAGCTAGCTAGATAGTAATATTAACAACGTTAACTAGAATCCTAGTACTTCCTTTTACGCGCGCATTGCTTGTTATTTCTTGTACCTTTGTTATTGATTCGCCTGTGTACGAATCAACACGAACAAAGAGACGAACAAAAAGGGCTTGGACCCGCAGCATGACTATAGAATCAGCATATCGCGTCTCCCTTCTTTTCCCGTCATACTTCGCATCTACTGGGTCATTCCTCTTCGTTCCTCGTCCTATTTGCATTTCCAATCAATACAGCGCTTGAAGCGAACCACGCTCCTTGCGCCCCTCGTTGGGCTTTCGGACCCGCCAAGAGTCATCATCATGTCTATTCGCATAGCGCTTGATGAACGACCTGAGTTCTATACCAACCTCGACTTTGTGAAGGGCCGCATTCTTCTCGGCCTGAATCGACCCGAGCAAGTTAGCAACATCGTTGTCAAGCTGGAAGGCGAATCCATCACAGCACTCAAAGTTCCCAACCCGTTTGCTGGGGAAATCGTTTCAAGACCGCCGGGGCCCATGCCTGGCCCGCCTGGCAGTATCGTCAGTGAAAACCACAAGATTCTATACAAAGTCCAGCAGGTTTTCCCCGACGAGTATCACTCAAGCTCTTCCAATCCGTATGGCGCTTTTCCGCTTCAGCCTGGAGAGCATGAATTTGCTTTCAAGTTCAAGCTACCAATCAACAACGTCTGCAGCAACCCCAGCGCGATGTCGAAGCTCGGTGGACTAGGGGGTGTGGGCGGCTTTGGATCCGGCGGCGGCCTATTCGGAATGGGTGGAGTGCGAGTTATGGATGGGACGAGACAATTGCTCCTTCAGCATGTTACGCGAACACTCCCTCCATCTCTGACAGGGTATCCCTCAGAAGCCGAGATACGGTATTACATCAAGGTTACCGTTCAGCGCCCTGGGTTTCTGAAGGAGAACTGGAGACATCAGATAGGGTACAAGTTTCTTCCTATTGAGCCACCGCGGCCCCCAAAAACAGGCCACGAAGCTTTTGCCAGACGTCCATTTACATTTCGCCCCCGGTCGCCCGTTCCGCAGAGCAGGAAGAAGAGCTCATTCTTTGCAAATAAAGGCGACAAGAACAACAAAGACGGCACTTCAGCTCCAAATTCGGAGACTACCGCAACCGCACCGTCGATTGAGATGTCAGCACGGCTGCCTCATCCTGCCGTTTTGACGTGCAACCAGCCCATTCCTCTTCGACTTGTTGCCAAGAAACTGGTAGATTGTCAAGAGCAGCTTACCTTGGTATCATTTCAGATGGACCTCATTGGCATTACAGAGGTCCGATCATATAATCTCCACAACAAGAAGATTAATCGATGGGTGGTTGTCTCTCATACCGACCTCAGCATTCCTCTAACGAGCGGGCCGGATGCCGCGGTAGGGTCCGAACTCGTCGTACCCAGCAATCTGTGGAAGGACAAGACGCTGCCCAATACAGTTGCCCCATCGTTCGTCACTTGCAACTTGTCGAGACGTTACGAGGTCGAACTGAAGCTCGGCGTCTGCTGGGGGCAAGCCAAGTCTGGATTCATCAGCAACCATGCGCAGACCATCTACTTGCCTTTGCATTTTGCATCAGTAGACGTATTTTCGGGCATCACACCACCACCGGAGCTGGTTGAAGCTGCCGCAAATCACACCAGGCCTGGCAGAGCAACATTATTGATCCCACCGAGGCTACCCCCCCGAGCGAATTCCACGCCGGCATCCCCGATTTCACCACAGAACCAGAATCAGAACCAGGCGCAGCAGCCGTCTATGCCACATCGGCCCACTCAAGATCCGTTATACCCTCCTCAATTGCATCCGGGACAAACTGTTCCTCCGTATGACGACGCACCGCCAAGTTACGATGAAGCAGTGGCGGAGAATCTCTCAGGGCCATTCGACGGCTTGCAGTCTCGGCCGGCATACAGTGGAGTTACGAACGAGAATGCCCCGAGCCAGATGCCTGCAGAAAAGAGCTGATAATGATGATGTTTGATGATGGCGTCGATGATGATGATGATGATGATGATGATGACTAGGACGATTGACGGTAATGATTATGAGTTCGTGTGTCCGAAAACTGAACATTTCACCGCTTTACTTTTGGGTAGATAGGTAGGTAGGCAGCCAGTGGTCCTAAAGACATTGGTTCGGAGGAAAGGAAGGGGATCGTTTTTTAGACAGGTTTGGCGCACGTTTTTGACCATAGTCGATAACGCCCAAACTGTAGCGAATGGATGCAAAATCTGATTATGTTCAATTGAAATGTGTACCAAGTAGTCAGGAATTTCGGTACCTACTAGGTATATAGTAGGTAGTCATCGATTGTTGATGCACGCTACCACGGCGTTGCCCGATAACGTCAGTCGGCCTGCACATCAGGTCTATGCACCGGCAACCACATCCATGGCCATTTCACACTCGTTCAAACCAGCATGCCCGTCTCATATCTTGGCACGAAACGATGCGCCCATGGCTCCCTCACTACGCAGCCCAGCCCGCCTGGGGACCAAGGCCGTCCTTACCACCACCCGCTTCGTCCCACGTCGTCCCTTGTCGCAAAGCTGCCGCGCGAGGTCGCGCGCACAGGATCCCCGCGTCAGGGACTTGGGCAGGACGATCAAGGATGACTACGCCTACATCCGCGACCACTACGGTATGTACGCGGGCGCATTGCCTCCTCCCCCCTTTGCGATGCTTTTTTCCTTTGTTCGTGTTTTTGTCCTCGAAAAAATATAAATCAGCTCACATCAGATCCTTTTTTTTTTTTTTTTTTTTTTTTTTTTTTTTTTTTTTTTTTTTTTTTTTGCCAATTCGTTCATAGCAACGCCTCGATATTCAATCGTACTAGCCCACGGCCTCCTCGGCTTCTCAGAGCTGCGTCTCCCGGCCCTCCCAGCGATCCACTACTGGCACGGGATCCGAGAAGCGCTCACGGCGCAAGGCGCGCGCGTGATGACGACGCGCGTCCCGCCGTCGAGCTCGATCCGCCAGCGCGCGGCCAGGCTAGAGAGCGAGATTGCGGGGCAGCACGCCGGCGGGGGGCCGGTGAACATTATTGCCCACAGCATGGGCGGCCTCGACGCGCGGTACATGATTTCGGCGATGGCGGCGGCCAAGGCGCAGGCGCGTGGCGGCGGCGAGCCCGGCCCCAAGTTCCAGGTCGCGTCCCTGACGACGGTGTCGACGCCGCACAGGGGCTCGCCCTTTGCCGACTACGTGCTCGGGTCCGACTCGGGGCTCTTGCATCTCCCGCGGCTGTATGGCCTGCTCGAGCTGGCCGGGCTGGAGACGGGGGCGTTTGCGGAGCTGACGACGGGGTACATGAACGGGACGTTCAACAGGGAGGTCGTGGACGACGAGGCGGTGTGGTACTTTTCGTACGGGGCCGTCATGGACACGCCGACGCCGCTGCTGAGCCCGTTCCGCCTGCCGGGCAGGGTCATTGCGCGGACCGAGGGGGAGAATGATGGGCTCGTGAGCGTGGAGAGCAGTCGGTGGGGGGTGTATCAGGGGACGCTGCTGGGCGTCAACCACTTGGATCTGATCAATTGGCCGAATCGGATGCGGTGGATGGTCAAGCGGTGGTTGGGCGTGATGAGGGGGTTCAATGCCGTGGCTTTCTATCTGGGCGTTGCGGACATGTTGGCCAAGGAGGGTCTATGAAAAAAACCAAGCAAAGAACCATAACATAAAGGCCCGGAGGAAAGGGAGAATCGGAAGCGGGCAGAGTTGGGTTGAACAGAAACATGTTCAAGGTAGTGTTTTACGACGAGGTATCAAGAAGATTAGACAGACCATCATAGAAAGTACAGCCAAAGCTCCCTTGGCACAGACACCGACCGCACAAAATGTCTCCCATGTACACCAACCAAATACAACCGCGTCCGAAATTCATGCTATTTTGGCAAGAGAGGTTAAAAAGAAGATATCATTAAAAAATAGAGCCAGCAAGGTGAGCCTTTCTAGCACTTGGGCTGCTGTCGCTCTTTTCTGCGAGCGAGGCACTTGGTAATGGAGACGGCAATGAGAACACAAGCAACTAACACACACAACGTTAGCAAAAAGATAACCCCCGTCATATTTTTTTGCATCTTTTGGCATGGACAAGATGTCCGACTCGTGAACGGGGGGCATCGGGGGCAAGGACGTTTTTTTTTTTTTTGCGTACCGATAAAGACGATGCAGAAGACGACCATGACGCCGACGTTTTCGGAAGGCCAGCTGCGCTTGGTGAGGGTGTTTGTGGCGGCGCGGGCCACGAGAGCAGTGTCAATGGCAGCCATGGTGTTGTCGTTGTTGACGTCGTTTTCGCGTAGTTGTCTAGGCGTCGGGGAGAGAGAGAGAGAGAGAGAGAGAGAGAGAGAGAGAGAGGAAAGGCAGGTTCGAGTGCGGGCTCGAGTGCGGGTGCGTCGAGAGACGGACGATGAAGCTCTGTTCTCTGTTCTTGGGGGAGGGAGAATATCAGCACGAGAAGCCAACGGAGCGGCCTATTTTTTTTACGTATCCCACTGAGCATGGGCATGGGTGCTAATTGAATTGTCCAATAGCCAGTGTTGCGTGCGAATGGGCAATTCGCATCTTTTTTTTTTTTCCTCTCGTTCATTCCGCAGAGCTGCCTCACGCCCCGCATCGCATTGGCCGGCTGGGACGGCAACCCCGTATGCTCGCTGAGCTTTGAGTTTGACAAAGGACAATCCAGACTGGGACAGTCAGATTGCTCCCAATCCAAAGACTCGGGGCGAGAGATGGGAAAGAGAGGAGAAATTGTGCGCTCTACTCACCTTTGCCGGGCTGTATCTGAAAAGGCAGGTCGAGGGCAGGTGATGGTGGACTGGCCCATGATTTTTGTTCTTCAGACTCGAGGAGTCGGCCGTCGACCGTCGATGGCACGTTTGGCCCGCTTTCCCGGTCCGGCAGCGCAAAGAGTGGGGGGGGGATCACGTCCTGGGCCAACGGGAAAGGGCTGCCAGCCTGCCACTGGCCCACTGCCAACTGGCCAGCCTGGGCCCTGCCACTGCCAGACACTGGACAGGCTGCGACAGCAATCCATATGTGCACTGTGCACACGGGAGCTTCCCCCAGGGCCCACGCTGTGCTAGTGCAGCGGACCGAGATGGACCGAGATGAGCTTCGCGGAAGCCGAATCACGGTGGCCACTGGCCATGATTCATTCGATTCATTCGCCTCTGAGGCTCCACAATCGCGAGATCGCGAGCCGGGAGCCCTCATCCGGTCGGGAATGACCCATCGACATCGACATGGTCATCTAACAGCCGAGCGCATCTTGCTTTGGCGCCGGGCCGGTCGCCATCAAGTTCGAATTGCACGAATTACACAACGAGGCCATGCGGCAAATTTCTATCTAGTTCTGCTAGGTAGTTCTGGACGGACTCCAGAGCAAAAACTCAAAGAAACTTGGTGGTGGACCTGCTCAGTGCGCGTGTACAGTACGCGCAGTCAGCGCACTGTCTGGCCTTGTGCCGTTCCTGTCCTGGTGCCATCAATCATCATCCAGAAAGGAGCCCAACGACTCCGCGTGAGGAAGCCGCCGCCATCGCCTACGACCATGCTAGACGGCTGCACTGTTCGCAAGCTCTTGTCGCTCTGAGAGCAGCACGACTGCTTCAACCGCCTTTGTGTCGGACAAACAAACAAAGAAATGGCATCGTGGCTGAGCCATGCCCGACGCTGCAACGCACACAACGTGTCGACCTTTTGTCATGCGCCGTGGGCCGAGATCTCAGGCTCGCTGGGAGACCTCGGGACCTTGCTGCCGCTTATGATTGCTCTTGCGGCTCAGGGATCCATCGACCTGGGAGCTACGTTGGTTTTCTCGGGTATTTTCAACATTTTGACGGGTGTCGTGTTTGGGATTCCGCTGCCCGTGCAGCCCATGAAGGTACGTACGCTCTCGCCTCTCGCCCCTTGTCATATACTAGGTCCCTAGGTGCCCAGTGGTTAGTAGATATATCGCTGCCTCTCTCTCCCTGCCGTGATATCATGATATTGACAAAATACCATGCACAGGCCATCGCATCAGCGGCCATTTCGGGGCGACAAGATGCATCCTTGCCAGTTGTCGTCGCAGCCGGGCAGTGGGTAGGAGCCGCGGTGCTGCTAATGAGCATAACCGGCCTGTTGCGTTGGGCAGCGGCTGCCGTCCCCATTCCCGTCGTCAAGGGAATCCAGCTCGGAGCTGGCCTCTCCCTCATCATCGGGGCCGGGAACTCTCTCCTACAGCCTCTCCATTGGACCACTCCGGTCCTGGACAATCGCATCTGGGCCTTGTTCGCATTCCTCGTGCTCATTGCCACACAGCGTCTCCAACGCTTCCCGTATGCCTTGTTGTTCTTCGTCCTGGCCGTCGTCTTCGCCTGTGTCACCGTCCTTGCCGGCTTTCACAGCCTACCCTCGGTTCATGTCTGGACACCTCGCTTCGTCTTGCCCCAGTGGACTGGCGCCAAGCATTCGCCGGCGTTGTGGATGGCCGTCGGGCAGCTTCCCCTGACTACGCTGAATTCCGTCATTGCCGTCAACGCCCTGGCGGCCGGTTTGCTCCCGGGAATTCCCACGCCGTCCGTGACGGCCATAGGCATCAGCGTGGCCGCCATGAACCTCTCTGGTACGTGGTTTGGGGCCATGCCGCTCTGTCACGGAGCAGGCGGGTTGGCTGCCCAATATCGTTTTGGCGCACGAAGCGGCGCGAGCGTCGTCTTTCTAGGGCTCATCAAACTGTTGACGGGCCTCTTGTTCGGTGACACTTTGATCGGGCTGTTGCGATCATATCCGAAGAGTCTACTCGGCATCATGGTCCTCGCGGCGGGCGTGGAGCTGGCCAAGGTGGGACATACGCTGAACAAGGGCGCTCCTGATCCGGGCGCTGTTTCCGCTGCTGACGAGGAATCTTTGGAGAGATGGACGGTGATGCTGATGACCACGGCGGGCATTCTGGCTTTCAGAAACGATGCCGTGGGCTTTCTGGCCGGCATGCTCTGCCACTGTGCGTATAGACTGGCGGAATGGGTGACGAAGACACGGGGAAGCATCCGACTGACCCGAGGTGAAAGCGCGCCGTTGCTCGATTCTTGGAGGCGATGAAAAGAACGTCGCAGTCTAATTGTATTGATTAATTCATCAGTCTTACCCCTTGCGATAACATTACAAGCATCTCCCACAACCGGCCATGCCAGCCAGTCAGCGTCACTGTCTCATTCTCTCATTCTCTCATCCATCAAGTCCCATGATTTCCGTCCAGAGAGTCTCTAGAATGCACTGGCCGTCTTCGTACTCTTCGCGATACTCGAGTCATCCGGTGACCAGTCACCGTAATACCGCCCGTGATGGTCCCGAACCTTCTTCAGAAGAAAATACTCAAAAAACAAGAACAACGCCCCCGCAATGGCCAGGCACGCACCCTCCACAATGGCCGTAACCTCGGCGGTGACGCTCCAAACCCCGTGCTGCTGCGAATACACGCCCACGAGCGTGGAGATGAAGCCAGCCAGGCAATTCGCCACGCCCGGCATGATCAGCTTGTTGAGCATCCACACGTAGTTGTCGAGATGCCGCAGCGCCAGCACGGCCATGCCGATGACGGACAGGCCGCAGGCGACGGCCGCAATGACCAGGAGCGGGATGTTTCTGACGCTCTTCAGGATCTTGTCCGTCGTCTGGTCGGCCCACTGCTGCCCGTGCTTGCTCTCGATGGATCGCTGGATGGTGGTGAAGGTGCCGGGGAAGACGAGGAAGCCGGCCAGGAGCAGCCAGACGAAGAAGGAGGCGAGGACGCTGTGGAGAAAAGGAATGTCGTCCACGTCGAGGAGCATTTGGACGTAGCGAGAATGGGCCGTGTCTGATCGTTGAAGGGGCTTTGGGGGGGAAAGAGTAGGAGGAGGGTGATGACTCGAGCCGTGGATGCCGTTGGCATGGTGTTCGGGATCGTGGTTCCAGGCGGGCATGGTGAGATGCGTGGTGCCTGGGTCGGACGAGACGCCAAGAGGTATTAGAATATCGCTTTAGTTTTATGACTTGCTGTGAGTCGACGGCTAAGTAGACAATTATTTGAAGGAAAAAGAGACAATAACAGAAACACATAAAAAAATGGAGGGTAGGGGAAAGATGAACTCCTTCCTAGGCTATTATTATTCTTGAATGCCCAAAGAAATCTGAAAGAAACCCAAGAAACAGAAGAGAGTTTTTTCTTTTCCTTTTTTTTTTTTTGGAATCATGTCAAGATTGAAGAAGAAGAAAAAAGGAAAAGGGAGAGGATTCCGCGTGCGATGAGATGGGCCTTTTTTGTATTTCGCCATCTCCCACTCGTCACGCAAAGTCCCCGGCATGCATTCTGTCACCATCTCCCTGCCTCCTCCCCGCGGCTCCGCGGCGCTTAAACGATACGCTGACGAGAAACAACTCCACGAGTGAGAGGAGATCGGATTCACGATAGGCGCCGAAGCTGGTCCGGTCAGAGACCAGGAGAGGTTCCAGACACTGGTTTTGGCCTAACTGCTGCCGTGGGCGAATCAGAAGGCTGGGGTCGGGCATACATGATAGGCGTGGGCATGGGCCAGGGGCCTGGGGCATGATGGACGCGGTACACCCCGGCGTCGCGCCTTCTTGTTTCAAAAATGTGCTGCTCGCATGTTTCGATACGTGGCCAGTGGTCGGTCACTGATCGCTGAACCATGAGAACAAATAAACTTTTCGCCAGCCACGGGAATGGCGCAACATTTTACCACTCTCGCCCAAGCCAAAAGCATGTTTTTGTCTTTTTTTTTTTTGTCCTTTTGTCTGTTTTTTTTTTTTTTTTTTTTTTTTTTCCATCTCTCGTGAGTCGTGACGCATCTGTAGAGCTAGTAGCGACGAATGACAAAGCTGCCACGGGGATGACGTCTTGATTCTATGCCAAGCAGGAGAGTAACGAACAAAGACAGAGACGCGCCTTCCTCCACTTGCAAGAAAAAAAGCCAATAGCAGCGAGTGTCTGTCGTGCTGCCGCACCTGACCCGCCCCACAGGGCTACCGGGGTGGGCTTGTTGAGCCTATAGACGCTAGAGCCTGGAGCGCCGGAGACCAGAGGTCGACTTTTCGAGGCGGGCGGCCAAGTTGATTGTGCTGTGTTTTTTTTTTTTTTCCCTTTGTCCAAGACTTGAAGTCGTCAATCCGGAGTCGACATCGACATCGCCAAATTCCCCGTCACCAGCAACGCAACTGGACCATCGCTACTGTGCCTCACCACCAACGCGCCGGCCTAGACTCGAGGCGAAGGAGCTGTCCCGCAGGAGCAGCGATGACTTCGTCGAGCGAGGGCCGCAATGGCCCTGACCAGCAGCGGCCCGACGACGTCTCCGCCGCAGCAGCTGCTCCTGCCGCTGTTTCTGATCCCATTTCCAGTGCTCCTGCTCCTACCGCGGCTCCCGATGCAGTCGCGCCAGTGCCTGCGCCAGACGCCCCCATGAGCCTTGAACCGAAGACGCCCGGAGCCATGGAGGCGACTGCGACGCCCGCCCCGGCCTCGCCAGCTGCCTCGACGGGCGCATCTGCAGAGCCTGTGGCTGAAGCTACGCAGCCCTCGACTCCGAAGCCCAACGGCTATGCGACCGGCAAACTCTTGCATCCTCAGGTAGATTTAGAGCTGGCCGCCCCCGGGACACCTATGGAGATGACGGCAAGTCACTCTTTGGCAGAAGACGAGCCGATGCCAGACGCACCAGGAACCGTCAACGATACCACCACCATGTCCCATCCCGACCACGATTCCGCGCCCGGCCACGGCCACGGCCACGGCTTCGACCTCGGCCTCGGCGACGCCAATGTGCGAGATCAACGTCTTCGGCCCTCGGATCTTCCGCCTCTCGATTTCACAGCTTTGGCCACAGACGAGCAGTTCTCCCCTTCGATTCCGTGTAGACCAGGGCGATTGGCACATCTGGACGAGCATGCCTACGTCATGATGGCTCTCGCGTCCATAGCTGCAGGACCAAATTGCATGTCCCCACCGCCTACCGTCACTCCGTCACAAGTCACGCTCCCGAACGTGCTGGATGAGGGAATAAACGGCGTTGCCGAACCGAGCTCTGTACCGCAAGTCGAAGCAGCAGAGCAGGACCTCGAATCGTTTGCTCGCATCGAGTTTGCCGACGGCCTATTTCAGATGACAACATACGAAGTCATCATCGGTCGTGATCAGCGAGCATTGGAACAAGCCCGACGAGACGAGAGACGCGAAAATGAGCACAAGCGTCGTGTCGAGGAATACGCCAGCATGGGACTGCCGCCGCCGCCGCCGCCCGTGCATCTCGGTCGCAAGTATAACAAGTCATATGTCAGCGAAGAGGGCGGCATGCTGGGCCCGGAATCCAGCGGCCAGCCAAATGGACGGCCGGCAAAGAGGCGGAAGACGAGCACCAATGGTTCGTCGCCGCAGGAGAATGAGGAGTCGCCGCAGGAGGACATCATCTCAAATCGTGAGTACGTGTCGCATACACCCGGGGCCGCGGTCGTGGACCTTGCCTCGCTGCGGCCGTCACGGTGTCACGTTGCTTTCCTCGGCATCCACTCTCCTGGCCCAAACATTGCCAGCAAGACCAAGGCCATCTCCAGGGAACACCTCAAGATTGCGTATAATAAGGAGGACGGCGTCTTCGAGGCCATTCCTCTCCACAAGAATGGTTTCTTCTGCGAGGATGTGCATTACAAGAGCGACAAGGTGGTGCTTAAATGTGGAGACAGATTGCAGATCAAGGACATTGACTTCAAATTCATCATCAACGGCGTAGAACGAGGCCGAACTGGAGCCGAGGAATTCTTGGAGGAAGAAGCCCCGAAGCAACGGCAGTCGCACGGCGGGAAGGAAATGAGCTTCGATTTTGAGCAGTCGCATGGCCATGGGGAGATGCAAGATACGAGCGACGAACTGTCCGACGTCGAAGTCAGCCCCCTGCCAGAGCTATCTGACGATGAAGAGGCCGATAACGAAGAGGGAGATGATGCCGACAATGAAGAGGGAGATGAAGCCGAAGACGGCGAGGACGGCGAGGATGCCGAGAACGGCGCCGCTCATGGCGAGGGGGACGTCGGAGATGACTCGGAGCTCAAGAACGAGTCGGCCGTCGATCCAGAAACAATGCTGCCAAATATTCCCAAGAAAAGAGGGCCCGGTCGACCGCCTAAGAATGGCATCATGTCGAAACGAGAGCAACGACTTCTGAAGAAGCAGCAACAGGAAATGGCCAAGAAGACGCTACCCCCGGCGGCGGCGCCCTCTGTCGAGCCAGCCATCAAGCGCAAAGTGGGCAGGCCCAGAAAGCATCCCATGCCGGAGGATGGCGGCGATCGTCCGGAGAAGCGCAAGTACAAGCCGCGGAAACCCCGGGAAGACGGGGCAGCCGAAGGATCAGACGCCGAGCGGAGGGCGCGGGACAAGAAGGATAAGAAGACGCGGCCCAAGTCGCCCCCGCTGGAGCTCAAGATCGAGGACTACACGGAAGAGCAGCTGCAGAAGCCCAACAAGAACTACGGGGTTCTCATCCACGAGACCTTGACGGCCGCCCCCGACGGCCTGACGCTCAAGCAGATTTATAAGAGGATCTGCCAGAGGTACCCGTGGTTCTACTTCCACACCGAGACAAAGGGGTGGGAGAGCAGCGTGAGGCATAACCTGATTGGGAACGAGGCGTTCAAGAAGGACGAGACGACGAACCTCTGGTCCCGCGTTCCGGGCGTGGAACTGGACGCTGGCAAGAAGCGCAAGGCATCGTCGCCAGACAGGAATCTTGCGGCGCAGGGATATGGCCCCTATTCTTATGCTTACAACGCCCCTCAGCAGCACATGCAACCCGGAGCGGCGACGGTGGGCTATGCGCCCGGACAAGCGCCTCCCGGCTATCAGATTCCGGGTTACCCTTCGCAGCCCGGTCGTCCCATGCAGCCGTATGCACCGGCTCCGGCTCCGGCTCAGGCTCCGGCTCAGGCTCAGGCTCAGGCAGCGGAGCCTGGACAACCGGGACAGATCAATCCGCCGCCGCTGCCGCCGCCGCCGCTTCCGCTTCCGCTTCCGCTTTCCCTTCCTCCTCCTCCTCCTCCCCCTGCCCCACCACCACCACCCCCTCCTCCTCCTCCGCCTCCTACCGTTACACAAACCCCAGCTCCGGCACAGATACCCGCCGGCTATGGACCTCCTCCAGCTCCCGCCGCGGCACAAGTACCACAGCCTGGAGCATACAGCTCACCATATGCTTCGCGTCCGCTCCCGCCGCCGCCGCCGCTCCCGCTCCCGCCTCCACCGAGTGCCCCGATCAAGTCGGAGCCTGGCACGCCAGCCGTGCAACAACCGGCCCGACCACCCGTCGCAGCAGCGGCAGCCGTTGCAACAGGCTCCGCCGCCGCCGGCTTAGCATCGTCCGTGCCTCCCCAGCAGCGGAGACCGTCGGCAACGCCGCCGACGACGGCATCAACACCGGCCCGACCAGTCATCGAGCCACGGCTGCTGGCGGCAGTCGTGGGGCTCAAGAACGGCCTGGTGGAAAACCTGAGCAAGGCTCGCAACCCCAAGGCCGAGGCCATTGTCATGTCAGCGCTGAACCGGTGCATCGGCCTGAAGAAGGAAGCCACCGAGAATGACAAGATGGAGACGATTTGTATTAAGGGCATCCGGCAGGTCATTGAGGGGCTCTCCCACAACAACAACAGCAGCAACAGCAACAACAAAAGGAGCCCTACCCCGGGCGGTCCCTCGGCACCGGCACCGGCACCGGCACCAGGATCAGCACCAGCGTCAGCAGAGACGCCACCCGTCCTCGAGGCCAAGGTCCTCGCGTCGCTCAACGGATTCAAGGACGTATCTATCAAGGCCCTCAAGGGCCGACTGGGAGAAGCGCGCGCCGAGGCCGTCACTCTCTCCGCCATAGACCGAGTCCTAGGCCTGGCAGACGCGAGCATTGTTTCCCAGCAGCAGCAGCAGCAGCGGCAGCATGGCTGCGACGGGACCCCTGCGACTTCGTCGACGACGACGAGCAACCTCGAGGGCGTGGAGCAGCACCTCATGAAGTCTATTCGACAGCTCCTGATGGGCATGAACCAGAAACTTCGAGATGCTTGAATAGAAGGAAGAGTTGTGCGCTGAGGGCATTCAAATGGGGCACTGAATAGGCCTTTAAATGGGTTTTCAAATCGGTAGGGCCGGGGGTTGTTTTGTCTGAAGGGGGAGAAAAAAAAAAGAAGGGGGGGGGCAGTAATATCACTCCACTGATCAGAGAATTGCATCATGTGGAATTAAGGAAGGGCGTATACAAGAGGGGATGCATTGGGGGATGGATGGACGGACGGGCAAGAGGAATGGATGTGTCATGTGCTACGAGAAGAATGAATTAGCCGAATGCAATAGTTGTTATTATTTTTATTCCCCCTTTTTTCTCCTTTTTTCTCCTTTTTTTTTCTTTTTAGCAATCTTTTTGTCTTTTTTTTATTCCTTGCTTCTTTTCTTTTCTGTTAGCTCTCTGTGTTTCATCTTCCGTTTCCTGCTTTTATGCTTTATACTCTTCTGATGAGGATGAGAGGTATGAGCTCCAAGTTGCATGTCGGATGTCGCATTCGCATTCGCATGCCGCACGTCGTACGTCGCACGTCGCACGTCAATCTCATCAGGCGCCTTTGAACGAACCCCCCTCCCTCCCCCGAAACCTCACAGGCGGCAAAGCGTGCGTCGTGTGTTCTGGCGTGGGCGCGGGAGTGGGCATGGCTTTTTCTTCTTCAATCGTGTCTCGGGGTGTGTGTGTGTGTGAGCACACGGTGTGTAGTGTGTAGGTCCTCCTGGACATGTTTGTGCGAGAGGGTATTGTGTGTGGTCTGCGGGGGTGCGGGTGCGATGTTCGTCAACGCTCTGCCTGCATACCGTGTACATGGTGTTTTTGCGGGATATAGATTGATTGGTGTTGTCTGTTTGAGGGGGGAAAGGGGGTGGGTGCTGAGTGAACTGGGTATCAAGTTGTCGCAATGCCATGTCATGTCTTGTTTGGCCAGATTGCTATGCTATGGCCTTATATGGGGAGATTAAGGTCCCGCGCTATATCGACTGGACGGTCTCATTCCCATCACACAGACTCTCCATCTATCATGATACGCCTGTTTCTTTTCATATATATAAGCTCCCATCCCATTATCATCGTGTAACTATGCTGCCCGAGGACGTGGAACAGCTGAGTACGTCCTACATAGGTAGGTAGGCATGTATCCTGCATGATGCGTGCGTGCGTGGCGGTCCACGCAGAACAGAATAAGCACGAAAAGTAAAAATTGTATAAACCCAAAAATAATCTTCATTCGAATAGCCCATTCAAGCCCCATCCTTCGACGCCAGTCCGTCCAGCCAATCCTCAATCCTCATTACGTTCTTTCTAACAAAAAGCATCATGTGGCGGGTCCAGTTCACCCCTTTCCCCCTCCCCCCCCCCCCGGGTCCGATATGTGAACGCACTCATGGCAGTAAATAAAGTAAGTTCTTTTTTTTTTTTGGAGTTTTACAACAAAGGGTAAAGAAAAGAAAGAGAAAGACAAGAATAAGGGGAAGCATGTCATCAAGGTCGACTTGATTTCGGTTTCAATTAAGTCAAGATACGAAAACAGGACAGGGTGGGAATGGTATACATTTCTAGTCAGTTGCTAAAGGTAGCTGCGGCAAGGGGCAGAACACAAAATTGAAAAAGAAAGAAAAAGAAAAAGAGTGAACAAGGTCAAGGACGACGTTCGTCTCCTCATGGCTTGCGCACACAGTCGTCTTCTCATCGGATAGCCCGTCTTTGTTGATTCTAGATACGTGGTTCGGCATGTAGATGGGATGCGCCAGGTATGACCGCTTCATCTGGTCCTCTTGCGATAAAGTGCAGCCTATGCGCTTTCTTGCGGGAGCATCGTCGGAGCCGGCGCGAATGCGGATTCAGCTTCTTCGGCGGATAGTACGCTTCGCTCGCCTTTGACGCCGTTTGTCAATCTGTCCATGCCCGCTACGCCGCTGTCAGACTCGCCGATTATACCCAGGCCGTTGACGGGTCTCATGCTTCCAACTCGGTCGTTGTCTTCTGCGGCCTCTTCCAGATTCATGAGGGCGGGTGGGCGTTGACGCATCTGCTTTGCTTTCTTGAGCGAAATGGTCTTCTGCTGATAGGTCGTGGTGACGGGCTGCGTGTCGTCTCGGTCAATGGTGGCCTTCATCAATGCGGCCATCCACAAACGACCCGATTCAATGTTGGGCAATGCAAAGTAATGCACCATCGGCTTGGTGAAGTTGACGGCTCTCGACAATCCGGCTCGCGGCGGCGTAAGCTTGAAGATGAAGACAGATTCATGACCCTTTTCCGTCGTGTTGGAGTCGTTGCCCATTTGTGCAAGGCTCGGCGTGCCGCTAGCAGCTCCGGTGAGTGTGGCATGCAGGCCCGTCAGCCTCTCGTTCCCTGCGGGCAGAACGCGGTGGAATGAGATGTCAATGAGACCCCTTTCTTGGTCATCCTCCTCCGAATAGTAGTAGGCTAGACGGCGCCCCTTGAGAACGAACAGTCGTGGTTTCCACGTCGTCATGAGGTTGGAGCTCTTCTTCTTCATCCATCCGTAATAGTCGGCGCCCTCTTTGGCTTCCAGAGGCGTGATCTTCTGAAGACCCCGTGTATAGGCGCTGGTGTCCTTCTTGCCCTTTCGCTTGCTGCCCTTGCTCGAAGGTGTTGCATTAAAGCTCTTGCCCGTCGCTGGCGAGTCGATATCGAGGCTTGGATCTGCCGAGGCCGTACTGGACGCCGTTCGCCCGGGCGAGTCCCACGCTCCGTCCGGAGTCATGGCCGTCATGTCCTTGATGTCCTTGGATCGGTTGTTCGTCAGTCTGTCGGAGATGGCTCGCTTGCCGGGGCGACCTTTGCTCATCGGCTTGTTCACCACAGCGGCGAGCCAGTCGGGGGCAAAGCTTTGCTTTCCGCCCGCGTTGGCGTTGGCGCTGACAGGCGAGGACGGCGACCTAGTAGCATTCAATCCCGTGTCGATCCTCGTGACAACTGGTGCTGAGCTGTCCTTGGCCGGGGGTTTGGGGCGAACCGACTCGTTCGTGTTTGTCGATGCTGTCCTCCTGTGCGGAGCCGACTGAAGACCAAAGTACTTCTGGATCGCGGGGGAAAAGGGTGCGTCGCGGAACGAGTCAACACTGCCGAACCGTGAATGTCGCGAAATCGCCGTGGCACTTCGCACTCGCTGTTCGTCAGCATAACTCGACTGTCTTGAATGCCCAGTGTCATCCCGTTTGCGCAGGACGTTTCGTCGTCTTCCGTCCGTCTCAGTGCCCGAAAAGTAACCTCGGTCCAGATCGACTGCCGAATCTTGCAAATCTGGCTCCAAACCGGTCATGGTCATGCCATCTTGCAGACCGGCCATGGAGGGCGGCCGTGCCGAAGGTGGCTGGCCAATGGCGTTGCCAAGAGTCCAATTGCGGTCGAATGAAGCCTGCTTCTTGTGGGATATTCTCGAGTCCATCGTGGTCCCGTTCCGTGACAGAGGCGAGGGTGCTGCACCGGCTTTGGTGCCGGTATTTGGCGCCGCAGGAGCACGATGGTCAATGGAAGAGTGCCTGCGCGAGTGATGAAGCTCCCGAACCGACGCGGCCGAGGGACGTTTGGTGTGTTTCGATCGAGTAGGGCTATCATGGCTGCTGGTCGGGGACAGGGGAGACCTCAACACAGTGGGACTGACTTTTGGTGTTTGGCCTGACGAACCGCGACGGGATGAATAGCGATTCGAATGCGACGACGTTGTCGTGGTGTTGGCACGGCTCCTCGGCTCTTTCACGTCTTCCGATCCTACATCGCTACCCCAAGTCTGTGTCGTACGCCTCGTAGACGGCGTTGGAAGACTGACTTGGTCTTGAAGGGCCTTGATCTTGTGCCACGTTTTCAGTCGTCTCCCAACAGAGCCCAGATCAAAAGCCTTGATAAACAGCGAGCTCTGGTCCATCCCCAAAAGGACTTCGCCGCTAATCTCTTGGTCTCGAAACACTTCGCAATGCTGCTTCTCCACTCCAGCAGTGAAGAGATACTCGGCGACCTGGTCGGCATTCCAAGACTCGACTTCGGGCCGCGAGTGTTCCCCATCCTCCTCCTCTTCATCTGTTTCTTCGCCTTGGATGTAGGACATTCTTTGATCTAGCGGCAGACTATATTCACTGCTTGAGTCATTGCTTCCGGGTGGTATCATTCGAAGACCACTGCTGCTTGAGGTGCCTCGTAGATGCGTGATGTGTTCGTTAATCACATTCAAAGTATCGTTGAGAACTTGGCTATCGTGGGCTTGGCTCGGTGGGCCCGTGGACTCCGGAGCAGGTGAACTATCTGCTGTCGTACTCGGAGTAGCAGGTGTGTCGGGTATAGGTTGTACAGGTAACGATATTGAATTATCCTCCATCTTGGACGGTGCTGGCATGTATGGGAGCTCGGGAACTGACGTCGAAATTTGAGGTTCAGCCAGCATGCCCGAGCTTTCGCCTTCGTCTTCGCCGTCGTCTTCGCCTTCAACGTCGTTCTTGGCCACTGGAAGCGAGGAGAGGACCTTGGGTGGAGCATAGACTGGCACGTTCTTCGGTGACGGGCGTGTGTAGACTTTGAAACTGCACTTAGCATACGACGTTGGCATACTCGCAATGCAAGGATGGAGCGTACCTTCAGGAAACAGGCCGGTGTTTTGATTGATAAGGTGGCGGCCCAAGAACCAGCCGTCGCCAAATTCATCATCTCGTTCAATGAGTTCGACTCGATCTCCCTTGGAAAGGCTCAATTCATCGGAGCTTCGTGCTTGAAAGTCGTCTGCGACAGAGGCACACAAGGTCAGCAAACTTTGTCCGCGACGATAAGAGCAGAAGCGGGCAGCATTCACAAATGTGCCGGCGCCAGACTGGACAAGAATCTTCTCGGGAGAGGGGCCGACGAAATGTGAATTCATGGTGAGAAGTAGCAACATACGAATTACTATCAGGGTATCTCCCACCTCAGGACGAGGCGAAGTCTCGCTAACTTTCCGCGTCGCCATGATTGTCCTGATGCAGCGAAGAGACCTCTGTCGAACACACTCTTGGAGATTCTAGGAGAGGAGGAAATGGGTCTGCAGGACTTGATGGCGCGACGGACGACTCGGGGACGGACGGGAAACACAGCCCAAGGGCGTAGGAAAACGCAGGTCCTTTAATCCTCTCAATGCAGAACAGAGACAGGCTCAGGAACAAAAGTAATGGCCTGCGCCATCAGGTCAGGTTCGGTTCAGGTCGTGAAAAGTTGCAGCGAATCCGAAGCCGTAATTGATGCGGGAAGAGCTGCACGGATTCGTTGATTGTTTCGTCTATGTGCCTTGCTGTTCAGTGCGACTCTTCCAGGCTGCGTGGATGGTGTGAATATGTGTGGTGAAATGAGCGTGGGCGTGGGCATCGGTGTGGATGAGGACGAGGACAGGAACGAGGACAGACGAGGACAGACGAGGACCAGGACGAGGACCAGGACGAGGACGAGATCGATGCAGGGTGCCGACGTGTGAGATGATGATGGCTGGAGATGGGGCCCACTGGGTACTGGCAGCAGACTTGTGTGGCGTGGCGCCGCATGTGCCCAGTTCAGGTCCGCCTCCACGTAGTCCCAATACTTCGAGTCCTCCGGTTCCTCATAACGTGCCATGTTGCGAATTTGCATCTCATTAGGCACTAGCTCTGAGTTTATCATGTCTGCCGACCGAGTTTCGCCAATGTCCATTCGCTAATACCCATCCACATGCCGTCATCATATTGATGATCATCTTGATCAACCACGTAAGTTGTAACCCTCTGCGATGCCGACAATGGCTGGATTGTACCCAAGTACCCTGTACCCTGTACCTAAGCACTGGGCAGACAGCGCAGACAGCAGACAGCAGCCGGCAGCCGATACCGCTCGCCTCCCCTCCCTCCAGCCACATTTGCACGCATTTCCGCGCTTCATCGATCACCCCCACTGCCCAGTGCCAACATCGCTCCTGCTGTTTTGCGGACCCAAACTGCCTACCTCGTGCCTGCCATGAATAACGAAAGCTAGTGCACAAACTTTTCGACTTGCCGAGTCAGATGAGGCTCGGGAAACCTCAACGCGTGGCTTCTTCTTGTTCAGTTGCGACGCGCCGATTCGCACTTCTATAATAAAAAGAAGAAGACACCAACGCGCTGCTTCTCCTCAACTCAGCCGCGTCACCGGGACTCACGATTCATAACACAGAACCCAAGTCTTGTTCACAGCCACCCACGCCTCTTCATAGCAACGATTGAGAGACTCGGTCGATCTGAAAGAGAGCGCAGACATATTGTTGACCTGCAATATCTGGACGATTTCGCCGGCTGGTTTGCATCCCGTTGTGCAGGCAATTGGTGCCAGAAGGTGTCATACTGATGTCTATGTGACTAGCTCACGATTCAGGATGTGTTTCTTATCAAGATTGTGTTCGAGGTCCGATCCGTGCCGCACCAATCATGGCACCTCCAACTGAGCCTGGAAGCTCCTCCTTGGATAGGAATGAAAACGCCGAAAGACGAGTATTTTTAGCGGCCAACGAGACAAGCCGTGCCTTCATTGGTGGATCTCAACCGTCATGGATGAATTCCGTCCCCGCCACCCGCAGACCAGCTTCACAGACACGCGTTAAAAAGAACAAGCCAGAACGTGTCAGAGTCCGAAAGAACAAATCCGTGCCCGCGGCGCGTACTGCAGTCATCTCGCCGAAGAGTGCGCCGGTCGCAGAAGGAATGGGCCCCTGTCAATATTCCAAGTAAAGTTCCGTCCATGTCGCAATTCTCCGTTTCCGCGGGCCGATCATTGTTGCTTAAATTTGTCTTTCTCTCGCGTTGCTCAGCAATCAGTGAAGCTCACGAATCACGACGGTGACTACATACAAGCAGGGAAATATACTAATGAGAGCAGTAGCGAACCAGTCTCTGGCACATTGCCCACACAACAGGTCCCACCCAACTCGGAAGAGTTTGTTCTTGCACCGGATAAAAACATGACGGCTTTTCAAAACGAACAACGCGCCGTTGTTCCAAGCAACGTTTCACGTGCTATTTACCCTGGTGAGCAACATAGTACTGCTGCTGCCAACTCGACGAGTTCCGCGACAGCACCTCTTTTTGAAGCCCACAATAATATCCAGAGTGGGCAAATCTCAAGTGCTTCAAGTCCTGCGGTCACAGAGCAAGGGGCAATCCGAGATGGTTCACAACAACTTGTCAACGGGCAGCCACATTTTCTCAGGCGGTCATCTGAGCCCTCTCGAGCTCAAGCTACGCCTTCCGCTGTCCATTCTATCGACCACTCTGGGTCGCTGGCCCCCAGTATGCGCGCCATCCCGTCGGCACATGCTTTGCACCAACAACACCAACCTCCTCAAGCCAAAACACCGAACCCAACGCAAAATCCAGCACAAAATCCAGCACAAAATCCAGCACAAAATCCGTTTCCACTCTGGCATCATAGTATCTCCAATCGTGTAGCAGCGCTGGACAATAATGGCGAGCGAATCAGTCCTCTTGAGAGATGGAGATATACAAAGCTTTCAGAAGCCTGCACGCATAGCGACCTGGTCTATCTCAACTTTCACCAAATTTTGTGCCGATGGTCCCTGGACCAGAAGCACCCGTTAGCGCTGCAGATCAGGGATCCAGCCACGACTGCTGCCCTTCATTTATTGCAGCAACACTTCAGGCCTGCCACGGAAATTGAGTTTCATCATTTAATGTGGTATGCTCAGTTCCCTCGGGATCCCGCTTTCCTACCGAGGCCGTTTTTGTTTCACCAGAGCATTGAAGAAGCCGTATTCAAATTCTTGAAGACGTTCACACAAAAATGGAATGAGGCACTCGGCTTAGTCGCCAAAAGACGATTTCCCCTTTTGGTGCATGAGCTGATTTATCAACTGGAATGTCCATCCGAAGTCCTTCGCTTTGTGCTATTTAGCGTGAGTTGGCGGTTCTTGGGGTTGGGAGGCGCACCTGTAGATGGCAAAATGCGTGCGATATTTGAGATGGATAGGCGAAACGAGATTCTGGCTGCAAGCAGCAAGCAGGACGCTCAGGGCGTGGACCGCAATCGACGAGCCGTCGTCGAACAGTATCGAGGCGTGGTTACTGAGGCAGTCTCAGCTACCTGCCAAAATGGGCAGCATGGTATGTGTCCTCTCAAAGTCCTAATCTTATGAAGCCTACTTTTTCGTCTTCTATCTGTGCTAATGCATGTCTGCTCATGTTCAGCAAACGAGGTCTCCTCGCCGTCTGTCCTTCCACCTGTCTCAACGCCTGTTAGTTCCCAACGAAATGATGCTTTCATTCCGGCTGGCAACACAGCGACGGCGGCCGACGGACCGTCAACGGCTCATCGATTCGCCTTGAATAGTTACAGTTTGCCGACGAATACTGAAACTCCTGGTTCCAGAACAGCCACTGCGCCTATCTACCTGAATCCAACGTCATATACTGGGGCACAAGCACAACGCACTGGTCAAGTTTCTCATCATCAAACTGCGTCAATCGAATCTTCTGGAAATGGGGGAAAGTCTTCGGTACCTCGTGCTTATCGATTCGCCCAACAACACGGACACACGATGCCGTCGCCTCATTTGGCCATTGTACAAAGCCATGCACCCCCAACAAACACGACGTACCTGTCTAGTCCGAGCGCTGTCAGCGCATCTCATTCTCACACCGCGCAGGCAACATTCAGAGGATCCCCTGCCTGGCAGGCATCAGCCCTACCATCGCCGACCACTTTGCAGACAAGAAGGAGAAATGTACCATCGAATTCCATCCACCTTCCACTAAACACGTCATCGTTCACTTCTACGACAGTGCCAGCTGCGGCATCATCGCGACCGGAAGTCGACGGAGGCAAAGGGCACTCGACCGTTCCTCTTTTACGAAACCAGTATCCTCTCGGCCCACATTGTTGGACATCTGTTCAGAATGGTCTTCATCTGGTACGGTCGCGAAGTCCTGATCGAATCAATCTCGATTGGGATGGGACTCGATACTACCAATTCTTGAGCCGTTTTGCAATCGATCCAACGCCAATATTCTCCCGAAAATATATGCAAAAATTCGAATTCATGGTATCTGCCGATGAATTTTGTCTCAAATCGGGACTGGAAAACACGGAAGACACCACAATGCAACCCTTCAAAAATGGCAGCCTTCGTTATCGCCTGCGGCTGATAAAACGAGATTCCAATTCACGCGTGGTCGATAGAATCAGCTGGGTCGCTTCGTCCAGCATCTGGCCTGCCGAGATTTACATATTGTTCAACGAGCAACCGGTATATCCCAAGAGGGGACATCACTTTCATCACGACCTCCCCATAGAGCTTACAGACTTGCTGCAACGGGGTCTGAACACGATTAGTATTAGCTTACCTCAGGGCATTGGATCTTCTACAGAGGTTTTGGGATATTACCTTGCTGTTGAGATTATCGTCATGATGGATCATGCATCGACTCTAGACATGATTTGCAAAGAACAGAAAACTGGTGCGGACCAGACTCGCCACGAAGTTCGCCGGCGTCTGCAACTCACGGCATCAGATGACGTCGTTGTGCAAGATGACCGTCTGTCTATATCCATGCTCGATCCATTCAGTGCCAGCATGTTTGAGATTCCTGTCAGAGGAATGGCTTGCAAGCACCTTGAATGCTTTGATCTGCAGATATGGCTTCAGACACGCCGCGGAAAAAAATCAAGAAGTCCAAGCGAGCCGTCAGTAGTGGAAGGCTGGAAATGTCCCATATGTAATGGAGATGCGTCGCCCCCAAGTCTCCGCGTCGACGAATTTTTGTTGGAAGTCAGGCAGGCTTTGATCCTCGCCAATAAAGGGAATACGAGGAGCATAGCGGTATCTTCAGATGGAAGCTGGACAGTCAACGAAGAAACAGGAGAAGATGGATGTGATGGCGAAGAGGGCCAGAGCAACAAGGACATGGCGGGGCCATCATCAGCAGGGCCAAGAAAAGAGCCACAGATTATCGAGATTTTGGACGATTGACCAGTTGGATTCTTCGATTGCTCCCAGTTCCTAATTCCCACTTTACGGATTGCTTTCCTGGTCGAGTACTGCTGTGCATTATATTCCTGTCAAGGCTTCCCCCGGAAAAGGAACTGAATTGACCACCTTTTGCAGACGTAACAAGAGAACAGATGCTGTAATGTCGCCGAAGGGGGAAGTGTCATTTCCAGGATTTTAACGTAAGACGGCATCTTTTGCGACTGGCAAGGTGGGATTCGCGTCATAACAAAATAATCCTAGTCGACGGCTTGGAATGGTAGATGCGACAAGTTGGGTGTATTCAATGTGCACTCAAGTCAATCAGGGGTTTGAGACGTGGATCTCTACTGCGCGTCTCTGAAGCGTGCCAAGGAGCACCCGTCTGATATCTTCCTCGAGTACAACGTGCGACTTGTGGGATGGGAAAGAAGATGTCGGAAGCATTTGGCGCGCGGCTTATGGCCGGAAACGGATCAAACCATACCTCTTCCTGCTCGATGAGCAGTCTCGGAGCTCCCGCGAAGACCTCAACTCCTCTTGATGGAATCCATCTACCGCAGCAGACCTTCGACCGCCAACAGCTCCAAGCCTTGTACGCCCACCAAGCTCCCTCGGAGGTATTTGACGAAATTCGACCACTCGACCTTCTCTTCACCCTCCACTACAACCACCTACTCGTGCGTCTCGCGAACCAGCCACCTTCTTGCACGACATACCCGAACAAAGTGGTGCCGCGTCCACGCACTGCTCCCAGTGTCTGAAATTGCCTGTTAACCGCAAAGGCTACTTTTGACATGCTCTTCATACTTTCGCCGGCACAATACGTGTACCAGTCCATCATTTTTACCGAGCAAATCTTTGGTGAGGAAATTGGGCATCGAGGCGATTTTGGCTGATCTGACGACCGATGAGAGGGTGGCCGACATCTCCAAGAAGATGCGCTGCATCAGGACGAGGACGTGGTTCGAGAAGAGGTTCAACAGGGATGATGTGCCACCTCAAGAGTGTCCCGTGGAGGAGCTGGAGAATGGTGGCCAACGGACCTTTGTGGTTTACAGGCCTGCTGTCGACTTCGGCTTGGAGCTTCTATGATGGTGAGCTATAATGTGCTCCAGGGCGAATATAAAGGGAGTCGGGACAGCTTGACAGCTTGGCTCGCAATTTTGCAAAGGCATAGATAAACTATCATGTCTCCCTCCCCATTTCACAGATTACACCCACACGCATCCCCCCTTCTTCCCCCGGGGGGGTGAAGCCAAACCCCCCGTGTCGTCTACTCATTACATCATTTTCAGGCGTTGGAAAAAACATGGCCCACGACTCATGTTGGCTACTTTTCATATCTTGGCCCTGCTGGACGGTTTATTGGCCTGGACGGCGATTTTCGGATGATCCCCCTCCACCAATGCCAACCCGGTAACCCTTTCCAACTCTTCCACTGCTTCATACGTCCTCCCCAGATGAACCTTGAGCGTCCCAAACCCTTGCCTCTTCGCTGCCTTCAAGTTCTCGCCGATGTCATCCAGGAACAGAATGTCCTCTGCCCTCACGCCGGCAGCCCAGCCGCCCTTCCTGCCCCGCTCCGTCAACGCATTGCGCCTGGCAAAGGCATCCAGCGTCTCCACCGCGAGTATGTACATCCTCTCGTCAGGCTTGCGCACCCCGACATGCGCCGACGAAAGGAAGACGTCGAATTGGTCGCGGAGGAGGGGGTCGCCCAGGTGAAGATGATTTGCCTCTGCCCAGCAGGGGTGGAAAAGCGGGTGGCCCTCTGGGAATATGATGGTGTTGCTCAGCGCGCCGATGATGTACCTGCCGCTCTGCCTGAGCTTCTTCAACGCGGGGAACATCCACGGGTCTGGCTCGCGGGCGGCTCTCATCATCTCGTTGAAGAGCCACTCGCCGTCTAACTCGGGCAGGGGGCTTAATTCCCGTTGTTGTTGCTGCTGTTGCGCCACCGCAGGACGGGGGTTGTTATTTTCGGCACCAGCGCCGACGCCGGCCTCGCAGTCACAAAAGGCCCTCCAATTGGCTGCGCAATGCAAGTCCGCGTTGAAGGCGGTAAAGAAGTCGGCGTCCAGGGGGATGGCGCCGCGCTCGAGCTTGTGCCATGCGCCGTTGGGGGCAGAGCGGGATATCGAGTAGTTTATCCAGCCAGGGGGGATGGAGAGACGGAGCTCGTAGTCTAGGATGACTTTTAAGGGAGAGAGGACCTGATGAGAGGGTATGAGGGTGTGTGTGTGTTTTTTTTTTGAGTTGATTTGGTTGTTAGAATGATAATGTCTTGTGGTTGTCGTGGTGCGAGTGGCGGGTGGTGGAGACTTCATCTGCTTCTTCAAGAATGTCTTTTCTTTTTTCTGTATAAACTTACACACACACCGCCAATGTCGAACAATAGCACCTTTGGTTGACGCCCGGGTGACATTTTGCTCAGGTGCCTTGTCGGATGGATCTGCGCCAATGTGAATGGGCGACGCTGAGGGTGATGAATTGTGTACACATCATGGGCGGTGATGTCACGGGCAGGACGGGTGCAGGGTAAGATTATGGAGGCGCGCTCTGGAGAAGTACCCGCGGCACCTCGGCTCGGCCGGGTCTCCCTCTCGAGTCTCCTGTGGGGTTTGTGCTATAACGGGCCCCATAATAAACTTGACGCCCACCGGAGAGTCCATCCCCAGCGTCCTGCTTAGCCATCACGTGAGTCGTACCCAACCCAAGTACTTCGTACCGAGAAACGCTCCGGGCAAAAACGCCCCCACACTTAGGGCTTGCCTAATAGCAGAGAAAAAAAAAAAAAAAAAAAAAAAAAAGGAAAAAGAATATCCCACCAGACCCCACCGGAAATTCAAGCCCACCGCCCCTACTTCTATCCAGCCCATAGCTCCCTTGCCCCCTTCTCCCCCTTCCAACCGTCAAGAAGTCCTTCGTTGGTCAATACCGTCAAAATGGTGAGTTGAGATTTACATGGCCTATCAGCAGCATCGCCTGCGTCTTTGCATTGCCAATGTGTCTGCGTTGCAAAACACAAGAGGATGCTGCAAGACACTTTCTTTCCAGATACACGCTACACCGTGTTTCAATTGGCAGAAATGCCTGGGATTTTTTTTTTGCTCGTGTAGAGTCACCGCAAGATGCTTCGGATGAAGACGAGCACCTCTGAAGCGCAAATTGCTGACTCGGGGATTTTTTTTGGTTCAAATGGAAATAGGTTTTCCACAAAGTTATCAAGAGCAGCGCTTACTACAGGTATGTTTTCCCGCTCTTTGAGCCACAGTGTCACATCACCATGTTGGTTGTGACTGCAAGTGCGGGCAAAATACAATTCTCTACTCGACCAAGAAGCTAAACCTCGTCCTTTATCTGCGCAGCCGCTTCCAAACCAAGTACAAGCGCAGAAGACAAGGCAAGACCGACTACTACGCCCGTAAGCGCCTCATCACCCAGGCCAAGAACAAGTACAATGCGCCCAAGTACCGCCTGGTGGTCCGCTTCACCAACAAGGACATCATCATGCAGATCGTGTCGTCCGAGATCACGGGCGACAAGGTCTTCGTCTCGGCCTACGGCCACGAGCTCAAGGCCTACGGCATCAAGCACGGTCTCACCAACTGGGCCGCTGCCTACGCCACTGGCCTGCTGATTGCTCGCCGCGCCCTTAGCAAGCTCGGCCTCGACAAGGACTTCATCGGCGTCGAGGAGCCCGATGGTGAGTTCACCCTCACCGAGGCGGCCGAGACGGACGATGGCGAGCGCCGCCCCTTCAAGGTCTTCCTCGACGTTGGTTTGGCCCGTACGTCCACTGGCGCTCGTGTCTTTGGCGCCATGAAGGGCGCTTCTGACGGCGGCATCCTCGTCCCCCACTCTGAGAAGCGTTTCCCCGGCTACGATATGGAGTCCAAGGAGCTCGATGCCGAGGTCCTGTCCAAGTACATCTTTGGCGGCCACGTCGCCGAGTACATGGAGACTCTGGCCGACGATGACGAGGAGCGCTACCAGAGCCAGTTCCAGAAGTACATTGACGATGACGTCGAGGCCGACGGCCTGGAAGAACTCTACACCCAAGCCCATGCCGCCATCCGCGCCGACCCCTGGAAGAAGGTTGAGGGCGACGCTCCCAAGAAGACAAAGGAGGAGTGGAAGGCCATCTCCAAGAAGTACCGACAGACGAAGTCCTCCAAGGCTGAGAAAGACCAGCGTGTCCAGGAGAAGATCAAGACCATCCTTGCCGACGCGTAAAGCTTTTGCTATTTCGCTCTCGGTTCCACTCTCACTCCTCCGAGAGTGTATCGTGGATGCATGTTAGGGGAGACATTGGGACACTGGTCATTGTTGAAAAGTCACGTATAACGCATTTCTTTTGTCATGCTATGCACGGCTTTTTTTGATTTCTTTTTTTTTTTTTGCGCCGGAATGGATTTGAGTTCAGAGGAGTTTGAGGCTGGGAAACGGGTCAAGTTTCGTAATTCAAATGAAGTGAATACCAAATCTTCCGTGCCGAACTAAGTAAGATTGATCCCTGTGTGGCTGTGTGACATGTGCAAGGAACGAGATACAAGAGCATCGACAACGACAAACACAACGACAACAGTCCCATCAAGTATAAAACACCTTGGCCATGAAGCCCTCTTCCCCCCTGGTATCGTTGCTGCCGGCCGTGATGGTCCCCCCCCAATTCTTCTTCACGCGAGTCCTCACCCACTCGGAGGCGGTCACGTCCAGGTCGCCGTCCGTGGCCCGTCTGCCGTAACCCATCCTCGTCAGAAACGGACTGTCGAGCCTCTTTAACGGCAGCCGGTCACTGGGCCTCACAAAGTAGAGCAGCCCCAGGCGATCGATGCTCGCCTGGTCCGCGGGCGGGGCCACGACCCTGTGAATGCCAGCCTTGACGCACCCGTTGGACAAGAACTCGAGGATGTCCCCGATGTTGACGGCGACCTTGCCGTCGGGAACACGCAGATGCTTCCACTCCGGCTCGGCCGCCTCTTGCTGCTGCTGCTGCCTCTCGCGCCTCACCTGCAGGGCCGCAACAGGCTGCTGGAACACATACGTCAGCGTCCCGTTGTCCTTGTGGCCCCTGAGGTACAGGCCCCTGTACCGGTCGTTCTCCTCGCCCGTCCGGGCGCGGTACATGATGTACCGCAGGGAGCTGTCGCAGTCTGCCTCGTACAGGTGGCCCTCGACCAGGCTCTCCTCCTCGGGCAGCTCCAGGGCGAGGGCGAGCAGGCGCAGCAGCCTGTGCGTGACGTGCTCGTGCATGTGGCGGTGGAATCGCTCAATGCGCGCCCAGTGGTCGCGCACGATGCGCGGCTGGCTCCGCTGCGTCTGGGGCACGAACTTGAAGATGTTGTAGAACTCGACGTTGTCGCGCAGTCCCGGCAGCACCTCCATGGACCCCAGCGGGCGGTAGCCGTTGTAGTTGCCCTCCTCGAGGGCGGCGCGGTACCGGAGCTTCTCCTCGGGCGGGGTGGAGAAGAAGTGCTTCGCGATGGCGAATTGCTCGTCGATCTGGGCCTGCGTGAGGCCGATGTTGGTGATGTAGAAGAAACCTAGGTTCGGGTTTTGCACCGCTTGACTGTTAGAGGGTAGGGGATGGGGGATGAGATGTCTCTTTTCTTCGTCTTAATTTTTTCCCCTTTTGTTTCTGTTTCTCTCTCTTTTTTTTAATACCCATCTCCTTTCGACTCTCTAGAGGAACGTTTATGCATTTTGCCAGCATGGCTAGTCTTCCGCTTCCTGTTTTTTATCCCCTATATATCACCGGTTACCTCCGGGGAAAGCTGGTGACGAACCGACTGTTAAGATGCTCTCTCTCAGCTGCTTTGCCAGCTTCTCTTTGCCACCTGGTTTGTCGTACTCGGAGAGATCCAGCGTGACGAGATCGACATAGGAAACTAGACAATGTTATTGTCTTCTTTCTTGAAACAATTTTTCCCAGGGGGGGGGAGGGCCGCCGGGCGGGTGGGGTAAGAAAAAGAAGGAATTCTCCGTCGACGTTTACTTTTTTACAAGCTGGGTGAGCGAGCTACTTACGATTCTCGTGGGTTTCGGCTGGATGAATATACGGCGGCAATGGCGTTGGAGACATTGTTGTTGTTGTTGTTGTTGTTGTTGTTGTTGTTGTTGCCAGAGGCATACTTGACTGTTGGGATGACATTGGGCAGTACGTCTTGACAGAAACAATGATGGCTTTTCTTCCTCCGGGGCAACTTGTTTTTATATTTTCAAGAAAAAGAAAAACAACCCTGCCTCAGTTTTATTATTATTATTAGTATTATTATTTCCCACCTGCGGATGTTGGTCCGTCCTTCTCGTACCACCACCAACATCACACGTTCCGAGACACTGTAGTACGAAGCCCATTGCGCCGTGCCCAGCTACGTGACTGATTGAACGAGGCTGCCTGCAGGAGGCAAGCGTGGCTACGACTGTTGGGCGAGATGAAAGAGCACATCCCCTTGCGTGGAAGATTTGACAAAAGGAGCAATCGATACTAGGCAGGTTGCTGGTTGCAAGGTTCCATCAGGGAAGTCGAGACGCGATGCGATGCAACGTCGCCGCTGTTGGTCACGAGGTCTAGATCCATGGGGCCCTCTCACGATGCGATTCGCTTTTCCCTGTACGGGGAGTCAGAATTCAGATTTGATCTTGACAGAGTCGTTTGTGCTGAAGCCTGAAGCGCACACAGAGGGTTGGACGGTTGGAGGCTCAGGTGGCTGCATCAGACGTCTCTGTGGCATAAGTTTTGACGCCGTGAGTGGAAATGTCGGATGTCGGCTGCATTTGGCAGCCACGGTACTTATCTTCTTGGACCCGCCATCGGTCAGTCGGTCAGTCGGTCAATGGCTACGGATCTCTGGACTCGTTCGCAATTTCACCGCAAGACACACAAGATGCTTGGAGTTGGTTGTTTCTGGTTGCATGGCCCGGCAGTTTCGGACACGAGACGAAACGGCGCGACGGGCGAGTCAAGACTCAAGAGGCAACAGGCAAGAGGCAACAGGCAACAGGCACAGGCCCAGGCCGCTTCCTTCCCCCTCCAAAAAGGAAAAGGAAGGAGGGACACCTTTATGGGTGGAGCCAAAGGCCCAGGATGCCCCCACCGACCAGGTGTCCGTCTCCCTCATCGGTTGGCTCAGAGCCTCAGTCCCCAGTCCCCGACTCCGCCGGCCTTCCCGCCAGCTACGACATGGCATGATGCATCATTGGCCTGCCTCGGAACGCTCCATGTCGTCTGGTCCGCCGGTGCTCGGCACTGCGGACGTGAACCGGACCATCTTTGATCTTATTTCTGCATCTCCCATCTGCTCTGCATCTGTCTCGTTGCCAGGCTCGACTGCTGGGCTCACGATTGATCCCATCCATATTTGACTCGCTCTCTGCTGCGCATGGTGCCTCTTGTAGCCTCACTCAGCGATACGAGCCGTGTCTCCCGGCGCCATGGAACAAGTTCACGGCGTCGACGTCAGCTGGATGACCAAGGCGTCGCCCAAAGGTAGTTGCTCCTCCTCGGCCGAGGCAAAGAACCGACGACACTGCGCGCATTGTTTGTTTTGGCTGCCCGCGCTTCGGCAGAGGACGGCCAGCATGGACCACGCGCTCGGGGGATCCCTCTTGCAGAATGACGGCTTGGCTGATGCATGACTCTTCTCCCTTAGATAAACCCAATAGAAGACTCGCATCACCTCCGAAGTTAACGCCGGCTCCGTCGCAACCGCGAAACATACCTCAACCATCATCACAACATGCTCGAAATCCTCAGGGCACACCGGATAACAAGACTTCCTTATCCCTGCAGAATGCATCTCCGTCGTCGGGTCCGACCAACAGTGCTGCCATTTCCAGGCGATTATCACGGTCGGGATCAGCAGAGAACAAGAACGGCCCGAACGGTACGCCTCCACAACAGCGCCGCAACTCGTGGTTCTCCAGTATTTCTGCCAAATTCTCTGGCTCTGCCAATTCGCCTCCTCCTTCGCCTGCCGCAGCGAACCACCCTGTGTCGCATCACTTCCAACACAAGGACTCACAACAGCAACACAATGGTGACCAGGCACCGCTTTCGCCATCACAAGCACCGCTCCCAGGGTTGTCACATACCGAGGATGCTGCCGAGCCGGTCCCGCCAAAGCTGAATCTTGCGAGAAATGCTGTCCTACAGCATGCAGCAGCAAGGCCGGAGGGCAACGGTCCCTACACGCCAGCTCCTCCCAGATCCGGTCAAGCAGGCATCCTAGGCGTATTTCGGCGTCTTTCCTCATCAGGAGGCGGCGGCCACGTGACAAATGCAAAGCTTGGTAACGGCCTGGTGGAGCGCAAGGTCCTCAACGTTGACCCAAACCGCGAGAGATGTAGAATCGCAGAGCTCAAAGAAGCTCGGCTGAGGCGTGTCTCTTTCTGTGTCGACGTTGAAATCGCACCATTGCCCAAATACGCTGACGGAGTGGCTCTGCAGTCAAAGACAGCAGACAAGAAGCCCAGCGATAAAGGTGAAGGCAATGCCTCGGAATATTCTCAACCGTGCGAGGCTCGGCAAGTAGCAGAGGGAGCTGTCGATGGACCGGGTGAACAACATGGCGGCGCCGCCACCACCGCCGACTCGGCCGCGGATGAGGTCGAGACGGTCAATGGGACAAGTCGTGGTGGTGCCGACGAAACAGTGGCTGCCGTTTCGGAAAAAGAAACAAGCAAAAAGAAGGAGAAGAAGAAGAGGAGCGAGGAAGAGCGCAAGGCTAGAAAGGAAAAGCGTCGAAGACTGGCCGAAGACAGTGGTTCGGTCCCGATTGAGATTCGTCATGACAGCGACTCGACGGCGGAAGGTCGCAGCGGCGCGGGTACGCCAAAGTCGTCGTCGTCTTCATCGTCATGCCATCCCACGACGAATCCGGTCCGGATCTACCGTCGGTGTTGCCAACTCCGCGAAACCCCTGTTCTCAAAAAGATCACCGAGCAGTTGATGGACAGCTCAAACGTGAATGTGACGGCAGGAATTGTGGCCAAGCTGGACTTGACGGACTACTACCTACAGCTCCCGGACCTCATCACCCTGGGCGACTATCTCGCCGTGGTTCCAGTCAAGGAGATCATTTTGGAGAACAGCGGGCTGCATGACGAGGGTTTGCGGGTTATTCTTGCCGGGCTGCTGGCAGCCAAGATGCCCTCGACCTGGAGGCGGAAGAGAGCAAAGCATGAAGCTGCCGAGTCCCAAGGCGGTGGAGTTGTTGAGCGTCTGGTCATCAAGAACAACAAACTGGGGCCTGACGGGTGGAAGCACATTTCGCTCTTCCTGTACAAGTGTCGGTCGCTCAAGAATCTGGACATTTCCCTCATCCCTTTTCCACGCGAGCCGCCGGGCGCCAAGACTGGTCCCTTTCCAAACGGGGTCCAGATCCCTCGATCCATATCGGACGTGTTTGCGACGGCGGTTGCCGAGCGACTGGGTGGTTCAACGTTGGAGATGGTGAATATGGGGGAGACGGAACCCAGCACGGAGCAGCTCGGTCTCATCATTGACGGCATGATCAGGTGCGGCGTTCGAAGACTGGGGCTCGCACACAACTCGTTGGATGCCGAGGGCATCAATCACGTGGTGAGGTACCTGGAAGCCGGGGTGTGCGAAGGCCTCGACCTGGGCGGAAATGATCTCAGCGAGCATGTTGAAACACTGGCAAGGTCCCTGGAGGAGAACCACTTGATATGGGCCCTGAGTCTGGCAAACTGTGGCCTTACCCCGTCAGGGCTCGGCAAGATGCTGCCGGCGCTGGCCAAGTTGTCCAACTTTCGGTTTATTGACCTGTCCAACAACCAGGACCTCTTTCAGTCGTCGCCGAGTGCTCTTGGCTTGTTGAGAAGGTGGGCACCATTCTCTCTCCCCCCCCCCCCCCTCTCTCTCTCTTTCTTTTTTCTCTCTTCATGATGCTAATCGAGAGGGCTGACGACATAAACACCCTTGGCCATAGATATTTGCCCAAAATGAATAACTTGAAGCGAATCCATTTGCAAGACGTCAACATGAGCTCCGAACAAGCCATTGCGCTTGTCGAGGTTTTGCCCGAGGTGCGCAATCTGGCGCACATCAACCTCGTGGGCAATAGCGGGCTTGTACAGCTTGCCAATGCCAAGAGTGAGGAGGCACAGGAAGAGGCTTGCGCATTATACGCCTCGCTCATGGCTGCGTCGAGAATATCAAGCAGCCTCATTTGCGTCGATATCGAGGTTCCCCGAGAAGACGCTGGAGAAATCGTCAAGGCCATGGCGAAGCAGGTGGTGGCATACTGCCTCCGCAATATGGAACGGATTCCAGACGCCGACATTGGCTCTGCCGTGGCCAATTCCAGGTCCGAGACGCAGACGCAGACGCAGACGCAGACGCAGACGCAGACGCAGACACAGGCGCAGGCGCAGGCCGAGGTGCAAGACGGCAAGGTCGACGCATATCCCGATGTGCTTGCTCGGCTCGTGGGACATGATGTGTTGGCAAATCATGCATCAGGGGCCGATCACGAGGACGCGCCGGATGAGGACTATGTCATTGGGGGCACGGGTGTGGTCAAGGCACTGACATGCTGCCTCAAGAACAGAAGCGACGACTCAAGGCGACAGTCTGAGGACTTGACCAAGGACGGGGAACCGGGCGACGGGGCCAAAACCAGGGCTGGGTTGCCGCCCGCCGGAAAGGCCAAGGACATGTCGAAGCACCTGCTGGCTGGGGCTCGAAAGATTCGGCAGCGTTTGCAACCGGCTCTGAACAAGGCCCAGTCGGAAGACGGCGACGAGATGAATCTGCGGAAACTCGTATTCCTCGACGAGACGCTGCAGGGCATCATCAACCGGTTCGAGGACGAGTTTCCGGACACGAGAGAGCCGGGCCCAGACGCTTGCGGGGCGGGCGACGGGCACGACGGGCACGACAAGGGGCCGGCCAAGGCGCACACGGCAGGGCGGGATTCGGCGGCGGCGGCGGCGGCATCGTCGGACGTGGAAGACGAAGCAGACATGCAGGCCACCGAGACGCCTCTGCGGACCAACTCGATGCTGTCTCGAGAGCTGGCCGAGGAAGAAGGGCGAGTGCTCCGAGCCGGGCACCGATTCCGGTCCGGGTTCGTGCACAAGGACCAGCCGTTTGACGTCATCAGCACGATCGACGACATCGGAGCGGACGCCAAGCACGCACAGATGCTGGTGGACCTCGCCGAGGACATTGGCGGCGAGCTCCTCGAAAAGGTGCGGGAGAAGGGCGCGGTGCGGGCGTTCAAGGAGGACAAGGACGTGCTGATCCGCAGCATGCGGGACAGCGATCCGGACCACTGGGCGCGGTTCCTCGAGGCGCAGCACAAGGCGCGGGAGAATATAGCGGCGGCGGCGGCGGCGCCGGACGAGAATGGCGGGTGCTGATGCGGGAGCGGGAGCGGGTGCCAATGCCGATGCGGGTGCGGGTGCGGGTGCGGGTGCCAATGCCGAAGCCGATGCCGATGCCGATGCCGGTGCCGATGCCGATGCCGATGCCGGTGCGGCGTGTGGGTGAGGCGGCGGGTGGCGGGTGGCGGGCAGCGGGCAGCGAGGAGGGACCAGGAACAAGGAACGAGGAACAAGGAATGTGTACATGATGACGACTAGCGGGTATGTATAATGCCAACACATGTCCTACCGTGTATTATCCACCATCCATTCACTTCGACGCGCACGTGCCGCACGGCGCACAACCAGCACGCTTCCTGGTCGGCACGCCGAAGCGACGAGCGAGCCCAGACAGAGGCGGCGGTAAGGCCGGCATTCGTTGGTTAGGTAGGTAGGTAGGTAGGTAGTTACTAGGTAGGTAGTTGGTCTGGGATGTACATGCGTGGCGAAGACTTTTAGTTCCATCTTCATTTCATTTCATTAATGTACCTGGGTAGGTACCTCACAGACTGGAACTGTACCTAGAAGGTACTTCATAGGCACAGTGGGGTGTAGTTGGCCGGACCGCAGTGGGTGGTCACTGGTCAGTGGTGGGTTGGTGGGTGAACAGGTGGCCTGGTGGCGTGGCCTGGAGGCTGGTGGTGGCACCACCGCGGGGGGCTCATCACATCAGGCCATGTTTGCCCCACTTGCTGGATGCTGGATGCTGGATGCTGGATGCTGGATGCTGGAGGGAGGCATTTTCATGAGGTTGGATGGGGTTGGACGGAGGGGGGGTTAGATAGGGCTGGATGGGGTTGATGACGGGTTTTGTTAATTTGTTTCCATGTATTTTTTTTTTTTTTTTTTTTGG
>SRQA01000120.1:0-36355 GCA_018360365.1 Claviceps citrina
AAATATCTTTGCTAATTTACTATACTAACTATAGTAGGAGGTTAGTTTAGTTTATAAAAGCTCCTAGTAGGACTAGGAGAAGTAAGGGAAATATTACTTAGTCCTTACTAAAAGTTAAGTTAACTCCCCTAGTAATAATAATCTTTTAGGTTCTATAAAAGCCTATAATTACCTATAGGGTTATAACTTATTATAGGATTTAATACTACTAGCTAGTATTATAGGGATTTAAGGAGATTAGTCTTATAGGGTATTTAGGGGGGTCTCTTATAACCCTACTAATTCCTAGGTTATACTATAGGGAAGGTAGTTAAAGTAAATAAAGGAAAAGGGGAATTCCTTATAAGGTAAAGATATAAATAATTCTTTAGTGCTACTCTTTACTATATTTAAGAAGGTAATTCCTAAAGCTACTAATATAAGGCACTATAGTAAAAGGGAGGATAGTTACTTTGCCTGCTTACTAGAGAATATAATCTTAATTATAAGGGGTGTAATAACTTTTTATTAGAATCCCTTAGTCTAGCCTTAGCTTATATTACTATTATAAGCTTACTAGTAATAAATAATTAGTCTAATAAGAAGTAAATATTATGTTTTTATAGGAAGTTATAAAAAATATAAATAACTTTAGTATTCCTATATTTAAAAGCTTCTTTAGTTTAGTTTATAAATTAGTCTTTAAGCTTTTACTAAAAGAGCTTACTAAAGAGGTCTTTAGTCTTAGCTTCTATAATAAAGAAAGCAATTTAACTATATATTTTAGTATTTATAGCCTTACTAAGATTAAAATCTAATAGATTAAGCTTATACTAGTCTACTATAATTACTTTCCTATGTGTTAATAGGATCTAAAGGAGCTCTAGGATCTTATTATTAAGATTAATAAATTAGGGGCTTTATTTACTTATAAATATATATTATATTTAGTAATAAAGAGAATAAAAATCTAATAAAAAATAGTAAAGTAAGTAGTAAGACAGATAAAAAGGTAGAAATCTATAGCAGTTATTAGTCTAGACTAATAAATTTAATTAAATTAAGGGCTTAGTAAATCTTATAATAAACAAGAGATATAATAATTTCTCTAATAAGCGTTTAAGGCTAGAAAGAGGAAAATTATACCTATTAAAGCAAGTAGTATAGTACTATAGCAAGCTTCCTTTCTTAGCATAAAGCAGCTCTGCAAATAGACCCTAAAGAGCTTCCCTAAAGGGAATAAATTAAATCTATTTATAATCACAAAATTATCTCTTTTATATTACTTCCTTTATTTAGTAGGATTAACTTTACTAATTTTATAAAAAATTAGCTACTATAAGCAAAAACTAGTATTCTATAGGATGCGTGAATTTAGCTAATTTATAGTATAATTACTACTAATTAGTATTAATTTATATATAGGCAAATTAATAATAAAGGTATAAGGAATAATAAGTAATACGCGCGTAAAAGAAAGTACTAAGGTTCTAGTTAATATTATTAATATTACTATCTAGCTAGCTAAGTAGGAGGCCTTTTAGTAGTTTTTATAATGCGCAAAGTTATAGGTTATGTGACTAGCGCACTAGCTACCTATCTAAGGCAAGCTTAGATGCGGCTAATTAGGATGCGCTAGGTCCACGTTAACCTAACCTGTTGCGTTAATATTAACAATAAGTATAGTAGTAAATAACTAGTAAGGGGGTAGTAATTTCCTCCTCCTCCTTCTCCTTATTATTACTAGTAGTATTATCTTTATTATTATTATTATTCTCCTTTTCCTTAGTAGGAGGAGTATGCTTAGCTAGTAAGAACCTAGTTTAGCCTAAAAGCTTTACTAAATTAGTAAAATTACTAATAAAGGTTAAGTAATACTAAGAATAAGAGTTAGTAAAAGTATAGAGAATTATAGTATAAAAAATATATACTATCTTATATATATTACTATAATCCTTATACTAAATATAGCACTTAAATACCTTATTATAGCTAAATAAGGTTAAATTTATAGTAAACTTATACTTAATTATTAAGATTACTAGCTTAGTATTATTATAGCCCTTAAGTTTATTAAGTTTAATATAAGTATAATATATATAAGTATATTCTTTTAAAAGTAAAGCTATAATATTAGTAGTAATTAACTAGTAAATTAGTAGGAAGTTTAAATAGGAGTGTAAGTATAAATATAAAAAAGAAAATAGTATTATAAAAAAATAATAATTATAAAATAAAATAGGTAGTAAAAGAGGGCAGACTTTATACTTATATATTATATACTAGGTAATCTAATATATTATTATTATTATTATTATTTATTATAATACTATAAGATAATAACTAGTAAGAAGGTATTAAATAGCTAGTAAGGCTATTTAGAAGCCTAGCCTAAAAGTAGGGGGGTAATTATAAGGTATAGCCTTATAAGATAAGCTATACTAGATTGCCTAGTAATATTATAGAGAATCCCTAGCTAATGCCTAGGGCTTGCGTATATAGCTAGTATATCTAGTAACGTATACACACACTATTCTTGCTTAGCAAGCTTAAGTCCTTTTATAATATAATATACACCTTTTCGCTACTGCCTAGCCACGACGTCTCTCACAGACTTGGGCTGCAAGCAAAGGAAGTGCCTAAAGACGTCGGCTGTCGCACGTTTAGTACTGCGACAGTTTACTATTGCCAAAGAAAAATCAGTACTTCGTAAAAATTGATCTTGAATGCAGTATCTCTTATTTAATACAATCGTGGCGTATCATCCTCGATTCGCGGGACAGGCATATTGTAGAGATGTCGATGACTCACCCACCGGAAAAATTAGCACTCAGCAACTTCACTCCACCAGACCGTTTGTAGTCATCAAAACCGCGACTAACGTCATTTGTTTGTCCAGACGTTGTTTTCAGTTTATTTACTTGTCCTAGAGACTCGACGAGTTTTACTTTAATTACGTGCTCATTATCCGCGGAACGAGTAGATTCATTTCCTGCAGTCACATTGGGTCGACGCAGGAACCCTCGCGCTCTCATATCGCAAGGCATGCCTCATTCAGAAACCTCTCAGGCTCGAAGCGAACCACGACGTGCGACACGAAGAGGCGATCGTGGACAAGGCAGAGGCCGTAATGGCAGAAACAGACCACAGGTGAATGCTTCTCGTTCTGCGGCCGACCACAGAAGCTCCCAGAGCGATGCTGCCGAAACACAATCTAGCTCAATAGCTGCAGCGATAACAGTTCAAGTTGGGGCGTCTGGCTCTTCAAGGTCGGGAACCAACCGTGGATTTACAGGAAGAAACCGTCAATCTCGAGTAGAGCGCCAGTCTGGGCGGGGCGGAACAGCCGGCCATGGCATATCCAGACCACCTGGTCCAAGGGCATTTGGCGGTCACCTAACAAGCGCACTTGGAAATGATATCGATAATGGGTCGAGCATACTTGCCGGTGCGCTCAGTGGCGATGCTCCCGAATTTGTGCCCGGGCGGCCTATAGTTCCAAGGAAGTACGTATTTATTTGCCTGGACTATTCTCATTCAGTGTAATGTTGTTGCTGACCTTCAGGAAAAAAAGGAAACTGTCGAAATCCACAGCCTCAATACAGCCAAGGCCCAAGCCTCCAAAATCCACGGCAGATGATTTGGGAGACAGAATTCACGAAGACATTACGAATCTCAACTATGAGTGTGCCATCTGTACAGATGATATTTCAAGGACTTCCGAAGTTTGGTCATGTACGGTATGCTGGACGGTTATTCATCTGAAGTGTGTCAAAAGATGGTACGCCAATCAGGAAAAGCAGCAAGAACTGCATTCCGCAGAGACTCGGAACAACTTTGATTGGAGATGCCCAGGATGCAACTCCAAATTGTCTGACGATCCTGGATCATATCACTGTTGGTGTGGCAAGGATATTAACCCCCATCCGGCACCATCTTCACTTCCTCCACATTCTTGTGGACAGACTTGCGCGAAGCCACGTCCGACCTGCCCGCATCCATGTTCAATTCAAT
The DNA here is from genome assembly GCA_018360365.1 of Claviceps citrina. Lineage (NCBI taxonomy): Eukaryota > Fungi > Ascomycota > Sordariomycetes > Hypocreales > Clavicipitaceae > Claviceps > Claviceps citrina. Next base: position 3,994 of record SRQA01000120.1, read on the forward strand.
GTCATGCCGGGCCGTGTCCTCCGTGTGATCTGGTGGGATTGCCTCAGCTTTGCTTTTGCGGAAAGAATGAATCTCGCAAGCTCTGCAGAGAGACCGACTACGAAAACGGCTGGAGCTGTCAGGAAGTATGTCAAGATCTTTTTCCGTGCGGAGAACACGCTTGCTCGAGGCCTTGCCATACTGGACTCTGTGGGGAATGCGATATGATTGTCGAAGCCAAGTGCTACTGCGGTCAGGCCGAGAAAATGATGCCCTGCTATGAAAGGGAAGAGCCTCGATTGTCGTACAGTGACGTCGAAAAATGCTGGTTTGAAGGCGTCTTCACGTGTGGTCGAATTTGTCAGCGAAGCTTCGATTGTGGCATTCACCAATGCTCCAAGACTTGCCACTCCCAAGGGGAACGACCGGCGCACTGCCCCTATTCAGCAGATTCAGTAACTCACTGTCCCTGCAACAAGACCCCTCTCGGAGAACTACTCGATAAGCCAAGGTCATCATGTGGGGATTCCATTCCACATTGCGAGAAACTTTGCGACAAGAAGCTTCCGTGTGGCCATCTCTGCGCGTCAAAATGTCATACTGGAGACTGCGGGTTTTGCAATGAGACCATCGACGTCACTTGTACATGCGGAAGAACCACTAGCAAATCCGTCTGCCATCAAGGTCACATCGAAAAACCAGTGTGTATGCGAATTTGTCAGGCAAACTTGGGCTGCGGTCGCCACAAATGCGGCGTCCGTTGCTGCTCCGGTGAAAAAAAGGCTGCCGAGAGACAGGCCGCCAGAAGGAGGCACAGGCTGGCCGGAGAAGCCACGTTGATTGAAGCAGAGCACATCTGCATCAGAACATGCGGAAGGGAATTGAAATGTGGAGTTCACGAATGCCAGCAAATGTGCCATCGTGGTCCTTGTGCGAGCTGCCCTGAAGCCATCTTCACAGAGATAAGCTGCGATTGTGGCCGAACCGTACTTCAGCCTCCACAGCCGTGTGGTTCCAGGGCTCCGGAATGTCGCTTCAACTGTCAACGACGCCCCGACTGTGGCCATCCTGCAGTCGAGCACAACTGCCATTCGAGCGACGTATCTTGCCCCAAGTGCCCGTTTCTCGTCGAGAAATGGTGTGCTTGCGGCAAGGAGAAGCTGCATAGTCAGCCCTGTCATCTTCGAGAGGCACGTTGCGGGAAGGTGTGCGGCAGGAAGTTGAAGTGCGGGCTGCACAACTGTAAGAGGTTTTGCCATCGAGCAGGAGAGTGCGAAGATTCGGCTTCCACTGAGAAGCACTGCGAACAGGCTTGCGGGAAGAGGAAGTTGTTCTGTGAGCACCCGTGTCAAAACACTTGTCACGGCCAAACTCGTACGTATCCTCTCACCGCCGCTCCCCCTTTACTGAGAATGCCCCGTTGCAAGGCCCGGATAGCTAACAAAAAGGGCCGTAGTATGCAACGAATCCTCGGCCTGCACTGCCATGGCAGCCGTCTCGTGCCCCTGTGGTGTTCGCCAACAACAAGTCAAGTGTCTTGCCAGCAGCTTGAATCCTACGCCTTCCAGACCCGAGATGAAATGCGATGATGAATGCCTTCGACTTGAACGTAACCGCCGTCTTGCAGCCGCGTTGAACATTGATCCAGAGTCTCACCAGAATGATCACGTTCCCTACGCGGACATTACACTAAGGCTATTCAAGGAGAACACATCATGGGCCGAAACTCAAGAACGCGAGTTTCGCGTCTTTGCCAAAAGTCCGAATGAGGTCCGTCTGCGATTCAAGCCCATGACATCCACATACCGCCAGTTCCTGCATAGTCTGGCCGAGGACTACGGACTGGAAAGCAAGAGCGAGGACGTCGAACCGCATCGCTACGTAGTAGTTTTTAAGGGCTCGCGCTTTGTCTCGGCGCCTCGCAAGACTCTCGCTCAATGCCTCAAGATCAGGGCTACGCAGGCGGCTGAAGCCGCTGCCGTCAGCACTGCCGCATCACGAGCGTCTTCGCCTCTGCCACCGCAAACCGACCCTTTCAATGGCTTTCTCCTGATAAGCCCTCGCTTTGGCCTCACCATTGATGAAGTTACCTCAGCTTTGCAATCAGACCTAGCAACTCAGCCTTCTATTCATTTTGACATTAGCTTCCTCCCCTCCGAGGAGGTCCTCCTCCGCGCAACCACGTCCTACTCCGCAGTCCTCTCACCCACAGCTCTGGAGCAAGCCCTCATCGGTATGAAGGCTCGTCTCCTCAAGTCGCTCGAGGCTACAGGCCTAGCCGGCAATATCCTGCTCTGCCACGTGGATTCTAGCGGCACTCGTATCATTCGTCGAGATGATATCACCAAGACGGGCGCCTCGGGCTGGAGTGCCGTTGCCGGACGATCTGCCGCCAAGCTGGACTCTGCTTGGCCTGTCGATGAGCCTGTCAGAAGAACAGGAAGGATATTGATAGGCTTCAAGAAGAAGCAGGTCGGGCGGGAAAAGTCATGGATGGAAGGCCTCGACGGGGATGTTGAGTGCTAGAGTGGATGGTTCTGTAATGTATCTAGTCAACTTGACGTGGCATGTTTAAACAGCATTGTCATCGAAAATCAATAAGCACTCTTCATCACATATCTGAACGTTCTTCTACACTGTCTGCTAGACAGCTGTGAGTGCTGAGCAATGAAGGCCTTGGCCACAGTGGTATTATCACGCGACCATGACAGACCTGTGCGTAACATGAGCCACTCAATACTAATGGTGGATAGTCACGCCGTGCTCCGGGCGTAGGTAGGTAGGGAACATGCGGAGGAATAATGATCGCTACTCGAGACACGACCTAGTAACGCAAGACGTGCCGGTACCTTTGGCGTTGGGGCATAGACATCACCACACAAAGAACGAGCGGAACCTACGGACCTAGAGGAGTTTTGTTCAAAAACAAGGAATGAAGACGTTTTTGAAAATGAAACGGGCATGGCCCAGGGCAATTACATATTTCCTTCCACGATAGAGACATGCATGGCCTAAGTGCCCACGAAGATGTTTTGACAGATAAGGAACTATTGTTCGACACTCAGGAACCATAATATTAGCGAATTATAAGAAAATCCTGATTTGTTCTTCGAAATCAAGTTTTCCATTGCCAGGCTGGTGGCATGCAAATTTGCCCGGGATATTTTGATGTCGAGCACGATAATGCAAGACATTGAGGATACTATGAACGTGTCTTTTCTCGGCACGTTTGACTGGTGACTTCGGTGACAAAATCGGCAATTGCCTCAAAGTAACCCTCTTCGAGGACACTCGAGTTGTGGTCGCCACCCGGCAGTGGCTTCCACCTTTTGCTCGGGGCGTTGCAAAGTTCGTATAGTTGGCGCATGTGACTCGGTCTATCTCAAAGAATATATCATGATATTAGTTATAAGGCGTGTTCCCAATTGCGTTGCTGCGTTTGGTTTTTCAGGTGCAAAGTCGGATCGGATAGGATCTTGTCAGATTTGAGATTGTAGATTCAAATCAGGACCGCAAGCGGTTCAGATTTTGTGGGTGATGCATTTTGATCATCATTTGATCTAATCCAGAGAATGGCTTTCATGTACAGAGGGGAGGCTTGGGCTCATTCGGCGTGGAGACCACGCAAACAAGGGATGCAACTTACGGCACAATTTCGTCTTGCAGACCGCTGATGAATAGAACAGGAATCTTGGTGACGTATGGCAAGGTGGCATCGCTTGGCCACACCTGATGACAGAGCCAGGTTAAGTATTTGGCGGGTGGAATGACGGATGGAATAAGCTTCCGCATTGATAGGAATGTGTTCTCCAAAATCAAGCCAGCAATATCGCCTGCATCTTGGTTCTTGGCTGCTAATCGAATACCAACCGCACCACCAAGACTTTGACCATAGATGATGAGGCTATGTCCTCTGGTCTCGGCTCTTTCGCGCAGATATTTCAAGCCAGTCTGTGCGTCGAGATTCAGACCGTTCTCGTCGGGCTCGCCTGTCGAGGTGCCGTAGCCTCTGTACTCTAGCATAAACACATTGCAGCGAATGTGATTGATGAGCATTCTTGCAATGGGAAGCCGATGGCCAATGTTTCCAGCATTGCCATGAAACATCATGATGGTGATGTTGGAGTTACTGCCGCCAAGCGGACCGCGGATGTAAAAAGCCGACAATTTTTCCCCATCTTCGGTCGGAATCACCAGCTCCTCAAAGTCTTTGATACCAAATTGTGATGGCCTAGGCACCTCTATTCGCGAATTCGGGGGCATATGCGATGGATATATTAGAGCCCTGGTGCGCAAGTCATTTGTTAGCGCCAGCAACTAAGATGGAGCGACGGGCCAGAACGGCGGACATGTGACGACGCACTTTTGTTTGAAGTACAGTAAAGACGTTAAGGCGGCAGCAATGCCCTGCAGAAAACGTCAGGATCCGAGCTCCGGTGGCGCTATAAGAGTCCAATATTCTATAAATGCCACGTACTGTAGATGCCAGAGCGGGAAGACGCAAATAAGAGGCTACTGAGCTAAGGACTGAGGCAGTCTGCTCCAGGTAATTGCCGAGCGTAGATGCGGAAGCAGCATTGGAGCTCGACATTTTTGAGCGATCAGACATCTAGGCCTTGGGACACGATCCGAGTTGGTCTGTTCGATAGATTTTTCTGGATGTCGTTCCAGATGATTGCGCTCGATGGTTGGAGATTAACAGCAAAAGAAAGTCGACGGGAAAAGGACTGTATGCAGGCAATTGGCCTCGGCGTGGTTGCAGCCCTATGCCGAAAACCAACGGCGAAACCTGGCCTGGTAGAAAGTGTCTGCTACCTAGATAGGACACAAGGTAATTGCTCATTGAAGACCGAACCCCATTTTTGGCGACGACAAGACCGCGGATACGGTCCAACAAGAAATCGATGGGGTGATGAAACGACAATGTCGGAGTGCGTGCTACGTGTGACGACTCCCAGCGACAGTTGTTAGTTGCCCATAGCACAAGGACTTGAATTGTGGAGAAAGATGAGGACGGAACGGGACGATGCCTACCTACGCTAGTCCCTGGTAATTAGCCGATAATGTTAACGCACAAACAATTTTTCAAAACTAATATTTCTTTATATATTACTTTCACTTACTAAGCTTGTGTAAAGGTTTTATTTCACTGTACTTATAAAGTAACTTATATATTAAATCCCTAGGAGAATAGTGTATAAATAGTACTTTTTTCTTATGTTTTTCATAGCATTTTCACACTTAATTACAATTGCTTAGGTAATAACTATTGCTTAGGAACTAATCTTAATTAATAGCAATAAAGCACGTTTAATTACAAACGCTTATACTAAATATTTATATTTCTTTGTAGTATAAAGAATAAATATAACTTTATTAAGTACCTTAAGAATAAACATAACTTTATTTAGTACTTACAAATAACTTTTAACAAAAATTATCGTTTACCGTTAGCATTGGAAAAGTAGAGCAAAAAAAAAAAACTAGACGCCTTAAGAGTCTCAAGTTGTAATCTCTTCTGGCTCAACAACAATTATAGGCAATGTTGGAAGTCTCAGACTAGGCAAGCGAGGAAAAGCCTCTCCTGTCGATGGAGCCTCTGGCTCGCTACTTGAGATGCTTTCAGCGGATGGAGTCGTTCTTTCCAAGCCCGGTGAAGTGGTTGCGTCCTGCGTCGTGTACTCTGGAGGCGGCTGTTGCAACGAGGTCGCTGCACTCTCAACCTCAACATTATCGAGGGCCACGTTCTCATACCCGGGAGGAGGAAGTGGCTCAGCCCTCAAACCGGCTTCCGCAAGCTCTGGGTATGAACCTGCATCGATTTCACCACTCAACAGCCCCGGCGTCGTTGACTGTGACCAAACTCGTGATGCAGAGTGGACTGTACGCGCATCGCTGGCCATGCTCACATGAGAACTTGCGCTGCGCTCTCGTCTATGAAGACCTGGCGAACGAGCGTCGCGTACTGTTGAAGTCGCAAAGCTGGCGGCATCTGAAAGAAGTCCCATCCGTTCACTTTCGTTGCTGTTTGCCCGTATTCTAGTGCCGTCGTGCCTGGCCACACCGAGATCTGCATAGGAGACACTGGAGACAGACCTCTGCCGCCGCTCTTGAATGCGGTTGACATCCCGACGAAGTTCGTGAACTATATTGTTATTGCTAGCGACTCTGGATGGAGACTGAGCTTCTGTTAAAGCAGTGACATCCCCGCGCTGCCGAGCCTCATCTATTTGTCGCCTTGCTTCCTCGCGCTCCATCGCTTGTTGGCGTCTAGCCAGTCGAATTTGATAGATGGCTTCCATTTCTTCATCTCGAAGAGATTCCTGCTCCTCTGCGGTAGGAAGATCCACCACAACATCCATACCACCTCGTTCACCTGCTCTGCCAATCACTCGCTCGTTATGCGCCGCGATGGCACGATACGCAGGTAAAGTCATGACGGAACGAATGGAAGTATTCCTGTCGACAAGGGAGTCATCTTGTGTCGTTCGTTCAAGGTGTGTCTGTCGCAACGTCTGTTGACGATGACTAGATTCGATTGAAGCAGCTGCTGTGTTTTCGAGTGGATGAGTGTGCAAATTTCCATCGAAATTGTCGTCCAATGCTTGCTCGTATGCGCCTTGACCTTTCCTATTGCGCCCCAAAGCGTTGAGAAATGGCCAAAGTCCGACCCAACCTACTTGTCGGCCATCTCTTTGTCGCTGCCGGCGTGCTTTGACAACTGACACGGCCACGTAAGACACAGCTGCAAATGCGGTGATGGAAGCCAGAATGATCTTGTCAGCCTTCATTAGCATGGTGATCTGCAAAAGGCACGAAAATTGTTGGTTGAATCAGCGGCGTACAATGAATGTCAAATTCTTGCTGTTCATCTCCCGGCGGAATGAACCAAGGCGCCTCCATGGGTTGTGAAGTGTAGTTGCAGAGTCTGCCGGCCGCATGATCAATAGTGGCAAAGCATGAGAATTTTTTTCTTCACTTTTTCATGTTTCGCCGATGGCCATGGGTTCATGTCGAACCAAATCGAAGATAAAACCAGGGAGGATTATCAATCGCCAGATATTGGTCATGAAGATAAATTGCTCATTCGTTGCCTTGGAGCTTCGGCTTAGGCCGGGTTGGGTGGTAGGGACCTGGCCTGGCAGCCTGCAGGTGCAGCGGCACAAGTCTCTACCATCAAGCAGCGCGCCTCTCGAGTCTCGACACCGACTGCGGGCAAATACACTAGTATGATGTACCTATTGGGTACCTAGTGGTGGCTACTGCTCTAGCTTCTAGACAACGACTTAAGCAAATAGGATATATATCACCCTCGCCGTCGTGAATGGAGCAATAATTTCACCGGAGGGAGAATGGTGCAAGGTCAGCTGCTGTGCCCCAACCATGTCAGCTACGGGCAGAGCCAATATGCATGCATGCCAGCCAATGGACTGGTTACACCGCAATTCGTGTTTTTTTTTGGCGGTTAGCAAGCACTTTCACCACCGTAAGCAATAGAGGCACGCTCAGCGGATATGACTTGATGCCAAAACAGCCATCTACTGCGCCCGCTCGTGCGAACCATGTGAGACGATGGATCTCGTGTTTCATGTGAGCCTTCGTGACACGTGAAATTCTAATCTCGACAAATGCCATAGGAGACAAAGCCGCTCTGTTCAAGTATACAGGTTTTCGGCGGTTGAGGTACATCAGCATGTGCTGCTACAAGTAAGGCTCAGATCGCAACGTGACATCAACCAAATTTCTTCTCAAACTTCTTCAACATCCCCGTCACGCCCCTTTCTAATCGACTGGCATTTTCCTCCATCCTCCCTCGCGTTTCCGTCTTGGCCTGATGTTGCGGCAGCTCACTGCCCTTGAAGTCAGACTCACTTGGTCTGTAGAACTGCTGGTGTATGGTGTAATCTGGACTGCTGTGCCGACCAAGGTTCGAGTGGCCGTTCATCTGGCTCCGAGCTGCGCCACTTGGGGTGGGCGGAGCTCTGTTCGCAGGACACTCTCGTGATGAATGAGACGACGCAATGTGTGGCGCTGAAGGAGGAAGAGGCGGTGGCGAAAATGCTATAGGCCCAGGCAACGCACCACTACCATATGAATGATTGAGACCTGGAGATGCCGGTGATGCGTGTACAGGCAGTGTGGCAACTCTTTGAATTCCTGGTTGCTGCGGTGGCGCTGAGAAATGCGGTGGAAACCCTGGGCTGTTGATTGCATGTGGCGGTAGCCGTGGGCTTGTCACCCCGGACGAAAACTGAGCTTGAGGGGGAAAAGCGGGAGTGAACGGTTGTTTCTGATAGTCGTGCGCTACTGCTACCGCAAGAGGGTTGAGAGGGTCCTCATCTGGAGGTGGAGTCTTTTCCCGGTAAACAACAGGCTCTGGGGCCGCAGGTGCCGCAGGATTATAAGCCATCGGAACAAACTTGGCCGGTTGGGGAGGAGGAGGAGGAGGAGGAGGAGGAGGAGGAGGGACGGACAACGGTATGCCTGCTGAGGTCCCTGAGATTGCTGTAGTCAAGGCTTGATGAGAAGGCGCTTGCGGAGAGGAGGGATCCAGTTGGTATTGCGGATCTGAGATTGCCACAGCCTCCAGTCTTTGAGCGACCGAGTTCGCGACGGTTTGAGACACAGGTTCGTCCAAAATATCAACCTGCGTGGCGGGCAGCACCCTTCGAACGCCATTCACGAATTGCAAAGCATCCCCTTGAGTCCAAAAATAGATATCCAGAGAGTGAAGCTTATAATGATATTTGGTTTCGTTTTTGAGGTCGTAAGTCGGAAGATGCCATTCATTGTCATTCACAGAGTCACCGACCGTAAGCGTGACCATGCAATGGTGCTTATAAGAGTAATGTATGTGCGCCTGATCGAGAACTGTGCACCAAATGTTTTTAGCTCGGGGTTTCAAGGTCAAAACTGTCAAGGAAGAAGCTGCTTACGCCCATCGAAAGCATCTTGGTCGTCGGTGCCCGGCTGGTTTGCTACTTCAATGCGACAACGTCTCTCGGCGGCGTTCTCGAAAAGGTAGACATAGGAGGCTTTGTCGAAGCGATGATGCCTCGGATTCACGGCTGCAGAGTTATAAAAATAATGTATATCCCCGAAGCTGATCATATCCCGGCATGATGAGAAACGGTTCCTTCTGGTTGTTGTGAAAATTGACAAGGTACTGGGTACTTACAGTGTCGCTACATTCTCCTCGCCGGCTCTGGCTGCCATCCTCCTATCACAACTCCCCAAAGCTTGTTGGGGGAGCGAGGGCTAATATCACCGTGATTCGCCGTCGGAGACACAGCCCTTGCACGAACGAAGAAAGCAATGCTGAGAAGGATGAGGCAAAAAGGAAGGTGAACTCCTGGGCCAAATCCAAGAGCTAGACTTCCAATATCAGGCCGGCATTTTGACCGCACGGGAAAGAAGGAACGAAAAAAAAAAAAAAAAAAAAAAAAAAAAACCACTGGGCCCATGTCGACCAGGTCTCTTCCTCATTATGGGAGTCCTGTCGCAGAGTTGCATGCAGGACCTTGCTTTCGGCGCTTGAGTAACTGTACTGTTGCGTTGAACCCGTGGCTAGCCAATAAGCTTAAAGAATGGCCCAGCGGGGACTGTGGAGCACGTCTGTGATCACTGATCACCAGTGACCAGTGACCACCCCTCATTTGAACATTACCTCCCTCAGCTTTGTGTTAGACCAGATCACGTAAGAGGCTCTTGTGATCGATGAAAGATTCGGCCCGCCACAATTTGAGCCCAGATAACATGTACACGGTACACCCGGGTCGATCGGTCTATTATTAATCATCTGAGGGTTAGATATCCACAAATGTCCCAGTCATTATTCTTAGTAGATTGGTTACATACCACCTACCTACCTACCTACCTACCTACCTACCTACCTGCCTAGTAGTAGACAGGTAGTCAGGTAGCTGCTATAAATGGAGAAGAGAATGCTCAAATCCATGTAGTTTTGTAAAACAAACCTCACCAGCCCCTCGCCAGGGAACAAGAGCACTCCATATTGTTAAGCACCAGCGGTGTCGTCCATCGTGGCCATGGCCCCCAAGATTGCGATTGTCTATGTGAGCCTCGCTATCCTGAATCTGACGGGCCCCGGTGACCAATGTGCTAACTGTGAGCTTCTCTCCGCAGTACTCGATGTATGGCCACATTCGACAACTTGCCGAGGCCGAGAAACAAGGCATCGAGAAGGCCGGCGGCAGCGCGGACTTGTACCAGATCCCCGAGACTCTTCCAGACGAAGTCCTTGCGAAGATGCATGCGGCTCCCAAGCCAAGTCATGTCCCCGTCCTGCATGACCCCGCCATCCTGACGAAATATGATGGCTTTCTTCTGGGTATCCCCACCAGATATGGCAACTTCCCGGGCCAGTGGAAGGTACGTCACTGTCGCACGAGCGCAGCGCCATGTGCAATGCGCGTTCGTTCGTCGGATCAAAGCTCTAGAAAGAACTCATGCTCACAGCCGGCTCAGGCTTTTTGGGACAAGACGGGCGGCATCTGGGCCTCCGGTGGCTACCACGGCAAATATGCTGGCCTTTTTGTCTCTTCCGGTAGCCCTGGCGGTGGTCAGGAATCAACTGCTATTGCTGCCATGTCGACTCTAGCCCACCACGGCATCATCTACGTTCCTCTTGGCTATGCCAAGGCTTTTCCTCAACTAACGAATCTCGACGAACTCCGTGGTGGAAGTCCATGGGGCGCTGGAACCTTTGCTGGAGGTGATGGATCTCGCCAGCCAACATCTGTGGAGCTTGAAGTCGCCATGATTCAAGGCCAATCATTCTACCAGACTGTCGACAAGGCCACCGGCTGAATAACTGGAGTAGGAAGTTGACGATGGAGCACGAATTGGCAAGACAGGCAACGGACCGCAGCAAGTCTACACGAGCAATGGCACCAAGGTTGATGTCTTCTGGTTGCAAAAAACACAGGTGAACGAGGGTCTAGTTTTTGTGGATGAGATGGATAATCCTTCACTCGCTAGGGTTGAAATAAAGTGAACTGCCTGATCGAGTACCAAGTTCCCACTGCAAGCATCCATCTTGAGAAACCATGTAACGGTTATGCTGACAAGTGAGCCCGCTACTGATATAGCTCCAGAATAAATTCATAGACATTGAGACCAGCTTCGTCGTGCTTTCTTTTGTGAGTGTGTGATGCTCGCCTGCTGTTTCCGAGCACTCGTTCGAGCTCAGGTAGGGTCAGTATTGCACAACCGTCTATCAGCATCTGCTGTGGCAACGCGAATTCTCGTCACTCGACGCGTTTGACCAATGTAGAAAGGAACGAAGCAAACGATCACCATTGTGGGCCAAGGATGGTGGGATGCTCCTCGCCCATGCCACCACACGCTCCACATTGACATATAAACCCATAAAGATGATATAAGTCCTCGGGTGTTCGATCAGTCCCATACGATATCGTAAGCTCTTCACCTGCCGCAATGTGCGCCGCTCGAACCGACAATGACAAAACCCCTTTGCTATGGTCAAACGAGAAATCCATGTTTTGAGATGGATGACACGCATGATTGAATCGAGACGCCACTGGAAATAACCCTGCGACAGCATCTGTGACCGCAAAGCTAATGAAAGAATTGTGAGGATTTCGATAGCCATCTCGGATGGGAATGTTCAACCAGGAGAATAACACCAGAGGGCCTCGGGCAATGTTAACCGGAATTTTCAAGCTCACTCACCAATTTGTCTTCCATACTGCTTGGAGCCTTGGCGTACCAGGTTTTAGCAGTGGGTTCGCATGAAGGCTCATCGCCATATCCTTCTCATGGCCTGTCAGCTTCTCATAGGTTTTGAAGACGTTACTGGTATTTGCAGTAAACAAAGGTCTCTCACGGAGAACAACGTCTCCTTCCTTCAGGGGTTTGTTGGCTATTGCTCCTAATCCAGCTATTTTAGACTTCCCTACTTTGAAGTACTCGTTCTCGAAGAACTTGTTCGGCCCCTGCCCTCCCGACGGTTTGGCATGTGCTTCCGCGGCGGCTTCAAGTCTGGGCCTGTGATTCAGGTAACCTCGTGAGTCCGAAATTCTGCCTATGTCAGGAGTTACGTCGTCTCCCGAAATTCCCTGTACCTCTTCAGCAACGCAACGGTCTTGCGATGTGGTGCTTTCGCGTTCCGTGTCATTCCCCAAGACAGCTGCCAGAGGTTTGCTAAATTCGGCATCGGTACGATTATGGCTGTTGCTGTCGACTACTCCCTCATCTCGTACTACCTCGACGCTTTCTCTGGGCAGTATTGTCTTGGATACGACCAAAGCGCTGCTGCACTTCGGGCAATCCCCAAGCATTGAGACAGTAACCGCCGTAGAAACCTTGGACTGCATGCTTCAAGGAATTAGTGAGTTCAATTTTTGCAACAGTAGCAGGAGAAACAAGGTCAAACGAGCTCCAAAGCTACACGGTTGATCGAGATGTTGGACAAGCCGTTTGCACTGAGCGCACTGAGCGCACTGGAGCTGTGAGGCTGACTGCAGGTTCGAAGAAATGATATTCCCTCTTCACCAAAGGATTGGATTTCAAGCTGGAAACGTTCCGATGACGTTTTGCAGAAAGCGAAATGGCCCTTTTTGAGCCTCGTGATTGACCTCTGATAATGGCACAGGTTGCAAAGGATTGTGTATTTGTGGTGGCTGCGTTTCTGCTCTTCTTGCTTTTAGCTTCACAACGACTGTGAGATATATATTGGTCATCAAGCGTCGACAGTGCAAGCGGATGTATGCCTTGCGAGAGCACGAAGTCCCGACTTTCAGTCTGTTTCGGCATGAAAAGTGGCTATCCAGGTCAAGCTAGATTCATTGTGGGTGGATCAAAGCTAAGCAGAACCTGTGGGATCCTGACCCAAGTTTGCTTGTGGTTGTAGTACGTTCTGGTTCAAGTCGCGTTATATAAGTATCGGCGCGGTGATCCTCAGACATCCGGTCATGTCATGCTACTCGTCGCAGGCTTTAGTGCTGCTTGAATGTTGCGTCCAGCCACACATTAGAAGTGAAGAAGAGGAAGATAGTCATAGCATCTCTCTGCGTAGTTGCCGGTGTGGAAGGAGTTGGTTGCTTGTTCGAGAAAGGGGCAAACGCCGTCGAGACTATCGCCACCTTTGACCGCGAGAGCGCCCCCGGTTTTAAAGCTGCATTGCATATTTATCAATCATCCACTTTAGATTTCTACGTCTAGATAGCGTTTTCTCGGAAGTGTCCTTCAATCTTTCCTTTGGCGCAACTACGCTCTCAGCCATTGAACCTTCCGGGGATTGTACAGGGATGATAGCGTAATAGCTGGTCCAAATCTTGATCGTTCACGTCAACGAGAACACAAGATGATCATTCGCGCGATGTGCGATTTGTGTATTCTTGGAACATCGGGATGCTATAGGCAACTTAAGGCCTAAAATGTTTTATCATCCGTAGATCCGGATCCTCGAGTCTGTAGAATGGTTCATTTCGTCAAATGACAAACTCGCGATCGCCGCTTCATCGCAGCCCCAACAGTTTGGAAGCAGCCATAAGAACGGACCGACAGTCGTGGTATCTATAGAACAAAAATGCCGCGGCAATGGGAGTGGTAACAAAAGTCAAGAATACTCGTAAAAGCATGGTGCCCTGATGCTCGCTATTTGTAACTATGTCGCTATACCTCTCATTGCTGAAACTGACGCGCGAGTATTTCGTTTGCCATCCAAGACTGGGGAAATGAAGGCTGATAAATTCTTCCAGGAACTTGCGTATACGGTATCGTTTGGATAACACCGAAGATCTCATCTCCACGTAATTCTGGAGAGCCATTCTGTTGATCGCGTGTGCGTCCGGTGCTCTTATCGCTGAATATTCCGCGAGTCCTCGTGCTCTGCCGTTTGCAGAAGAAGACACAATCTTGTCATAGTCCTCAGCGCAACTTGTGTCACCTCCCGCCTGTATATGTTTGTCGAGGACTGAGAATAAAATTCGTACATCTTCCATACCGGCATTCATGCCTTGGCCATAGAAGGGGACCATAGCGTGGGCTGCATCGCCAATAATGACTCCGGAAGACCCATAATGATAAGGTCTACATTGAAGACTAATCAGCGGCAGATGTGGATTTTGTTCGAAGGACGCGATTAAATTTTGTTCAGATATTAGGTCCGTAACGCCCGGGAAATGCTCGTTGAAAAAAGATGGTACTTTGGTGGTGTCATTCTCGAGCTCAAGAAATTCTTGACCGGGAAGGAAGAGGGTGCACGTGAATGATCCATCCTGCATTCAAATTTAGTCCCTTTCTTATCTAACAGTGAAACGTCGGAAACGCTTTTTAGTGCTTACCTCGCATGGAATGGCGATAAACATGAAATCCTTGCCAGGCCAGATATGCAAATGATTTGGTGAAATGCGAAACTTCGACGCAACATTATACCCTGTTTCCTCCTGTGGCTCTATACGGAATTCACACCACAGAGTGTCGATATATTCTTGTTGATAATCCATTCTTGTGAACTTCATCAGATGATATCTCACTGCCGAATGAGCTCCGTCGGCCCCAATCATCAGATCAAAAGTAACCTCGATCTCTTTGGGCCGAGAATCTGAGTTCATAACTGCATCGCGCGCTTCGAACCAGGCCCGCCGTGATCGAAAATCAGCGCCTGTAAGTTTGTGATTGAAGAATATTTTGACATTTGGCATTGCAGACAATACATCCAGAAGAAGTTCGTTTATTCCGGATCTGTCGACAGCGTATATTGCCTTTGAGTCCATCAAGTATCAGTTTCTGCACAACCATTGTCAGAGCATGCGGAAGAAGTTCCAATTCCTACCCGGCCTTTGGCGTCATAATCTTGCGAATGTTCAATCAATTGCCCTCCTGGACTTTTGCTGTGAACCATGCGTCCTCGCATCGGTATCGTTCTCGCCATTATTTTGGCCAAAAGACTATGGTGGCCAGCGTGTCTGATAGCATTTATCCCACGCTCCGACACAGCTAAGTTGATCGATTTCGTGAAGTTGAGAGGAATTGTACCGGGATTGCGCAAATCTTCTCACCATTAGCTTGCATTTTTGAGTCGACAAGGGCTCAAGACTCTTCGAATAGTATTGATAGCTAGGCAAGTCACAATCGAATGATACATAAAAAAAAATAAACCGACTGCTGACTCGACTCGATCAAGGCACTGTGATTCATCGAGACTCACCTGGCCTAAGTTCGTATACTTCAACATCGTGGCCTCGTTGCGCAGCGTATAACGCAGCCAGGGATCCCACGGGGCCAGCACCAACAACCACCGTCTTTTGTGGGATGAACATGATTATGTAGTAGGATGGTCGAGTGACAATGGAGGACAAAACACCTCCAAGAAAAGAAGAAGCTGACGGTTAGCCGGCCAAAGTCTGAAATTCAACCTGATGCCAGGGAGTTTATGTGGCGCCACGCATGAGGCGAAACATTTTATCTAAGAAACTGTTCATTTTAATGCCGCATTATTGACCCGGTTAATTGCCTTTCGCGACCGAGGAGAGGCTGGGAGCTAGGACCCAGGAGCGGCAAGCCCCGCCTCAGTCTTGCGCATTGCTCACCTTGGCCTGAACCATTTATTAATTAAAGCAACTTCTTTGGATCATGCATTTCTTCTACATTCCGAGCTTGTCATGAGTGACAAAACGCGATGTCGGCTTGATTATAAATGTGGATTTTTGTGTGTTGGTTTTAGATATTAAGCTCTCAAGACGTCAAATTAGTCCTCCATCGCATGTTTTACCAACTTTTCTTCCAGGACTTGCCTGATAGACAGGCATTACCAATCTTTAATTATGCATGATGCACACCTAGATACTACTAGGCAGATAGAGCTCACCACGATTCCGCGAATGAATTGTCGATCTAAGCTGGTTGTTGCCAGTGGCTCCACTAGCCCCCGAACATCGCCCTCGCGAAGAAAAACATTTCGTCCTGTGCTTACATCGTACAAGTTGCATCACAAATCTCAATCTGGTAAAGCACAGCTTACCTCACAACATCATGGCCGCTCAAATACTGGCTTCTGAAGCGCCGACAAACAAAAAGTGTCGAGGGACAGACTGCGAGAATGATGCCGGTTCGCTTCAATGTCCGACTTGTCTTAAGCTGGGGGTCAAGGACAGCTTTTTTTGCTCTCAAGACTGCTTTAAGAAAAATTGGGTGAGATACTTTTTTTTTACTGCATTGATGCTTCAAGCCATTATGGCGTAAAACCCTGAATACGGCCTAGGAGATCGGTCTAACGAATGCTCCCAACACTACAGAGCGACCACAAAAGCGCGCATAAATCTCAAAGTAATATACTCCACCACATTAAAGCTCCGAAAGGACTCTCACCAGACCCAACTACTGGCTTCTACAACCCATTTCCGAGTTTTCCATTTTCTGGCTCTTTGCGACCCGTCTATCCGCTTTCCGAGCATCGTACCGTTCCCAAATCGATTCCACATCCCGTCTGGTGGCAGGATGGAAACCCCAGATATAGTCGATCCCTGACAAACCGAAACAAGATTGAAGTCCTCGATGCCAGTGGACAAGAAGCAATGCGGAAAAGCTGTAAATTAGCGCGAGAGGTTCTTGATATTGCGGCGGCCGTGGCAAAGCCAGGTGTTACGACCGACTATATTGACGAAATCGTTCATAAAGCTTGCATCGAAAGAAACGTGAGTAAGAGCAACGAATGTTTGAAAATCCACTCGTGGGCTCTACAATGGGCAATCCTTCGTCGAAGAAGTAGAGCTTTATAAACTCGAGGAACCATGTCATTAGCTCGCAGTGGATCAGAATGAAATGCGTAATGACTAACAGTTGAAGGGACAGTCCTACCCGTCTCCGTTGAACTACAACCACTTTCCCAAATCTTGCTGTACCTCCGTCAACGAAGTTATTTGCCATGGCATTCCCGATCAGAGAGTTCTTCTTGATGGCGACATCCTGAATATCGATATTTCACTGTACCACCAAGGTTATCATGCTGATCTGAACGAGACGTACTATATTGGCGACAAAGCCAAAGCTGATCCAAACAATGTTCGAGTTGTTGAAGCAGCCCGCGAATGTCTCGAAGAGGCTATCAAGGCGGTGAAGCCTGGAGTCCTCATTCGAGAATTTGGTAATATCATTGAGAAACACGCGAAGAAAAAGGACTGTAGCGTCATTCGAACGTACTGCGGACATGGCATTAACAAATTATTCCACTGCGCTCCTAATGTTCCCCACTATGCCAAAAACAAGGCCGTAGGAGAATGCAAACCTGGGATGACTTTTACCATTGAGCCTATGATTGCTTTGGGGAAATACCGCGACATTACTTGGCCGGATAACTGGACAAGCACAACTATAGATGGGAAGAGAACGGCTCAATTTGGTATGGAATCACCAACTCTTGATCATATATACTTGAAACACAACATGTATTTCGGTATGCAGCATTCAGACAAACGTACTAACGCCTCTCTAGAGCACACGCTACTGGTGACAGAAGACGGCGTCGAGATCCTTACAGCGAGAAAAGAAGACTCTCCTGGTGGAGCTGTGAAGCTACCGGATGCGACGGTCGCAAGTGGAAACGCAAAAGACAATGTTCAGCCTTAGAGGAAGATATGCTCAAATCAATCCTTTGACGAAATCAATCTTAAAGAACCCTCAATCAATCATTTGACGAAATCAATCTAAAAGAACTCTCATTCTTCTAAGTGATATGCTTTATCTCTGACTTCAAAGTCAGGCTCATCAACGATGTAGGATTGGACCGAAATGCCCGTGACTACTGATAATATTTGGCAACACATCTTATTACCTAGCAGCTATCTTGAATGTAAAGTCATGTTTGGAAGAAAGATAAGATATAATAATGGTTAATATATTATTATTATTTTACCACGCAATCTTGGTTTTTACTTTTGGTACTATCATTGTTTAATTCTAGTATACTGTAAGTGTCTAGGTATGGCACCTGCATAATGCGATCTCTTATGCATATGCATAGGTAGTCTATACAAAGAACCTGTATCTACAGTGCTTTATAAGTTGGAAGAACTGTCCAAGGCAATGAGGGTGTTGGGGCAACTAACGTGCTGCACCTCTAAGCACGGACCACACCGTCCAGCCACCAGCTAGAACGATAGGAGGGTGGACCAAGCCATCACAAGCAGTTCCACAACGCATTCTTGCAAATCAAGATCTTTTTTCTAATTGCCGGCGCCCTACCTAGCTACCAATACTGCTCAACATTGTTAGCCAGCTTCGCAACTTCGCTGCTAGGTCTAGTGAGCGACGTGACACGTCGAGGCTGCCTATTTTTAGCTTGCGCCAACATCTTCCTCTGCCACTATCCGACCAACATCATCGTCGCGATCGAACTCTGTGGGAATAGGTCCTGCTATCAATCTACTCCTTCCTGTCGATAGTGTATTTATTGCAGTTTCTTCCGTCTGACGCACTAGTCTGGTGTTCTCGTCGTTATGATGTCTGGAGAGGCTTGGCTGTACCTGCTGGCAGTGTTGATAAACGCTGTCAACCTCTTCCTGCAGGTGTTCTTCACCATCATGTACAGCGATCTGGAGTGGTACGTCGAAACATGCCGAATATTGAAATTGAATCACATGCTCCTGATGGAAGGCATCTGCAAAAGAACTCACAAGGCTAACTTGAGAAGTGACTACATCAATCCTATCGAACTTTGCAATCGTCTGAATGCATATATCATCCCAGAAGCCGCAGTACATGGTTTTCTTACTTTTCTGTTCATAATCAATGGCTATTGGGCTGCGCTTATTCTCAATTTGCCTATGCTTGTTTGGAATGCCAAGAAGTGAGTATCTGTATCCATACCGCTTGTCCAATGTGCAGGATCTGACGCCGCAACAGAATCGTCGACAATACCCACCTCCTAGATGCGACCGAAATCTTCCGGAAACTGAATGTTCACAAGAAGGTTGGTGGCGAATGGTCTCTGTTGAACAAAGTTTGCGGACTAATAACGATATAACAGGAGTCATTTGCCAAGCTTGCTTTCCACTTGGTGATGTTTTTCTTCTACTTGTATAGCATGATTGTTGCCCTCATCCGTGACGAATCGTCCTAAATGCTTCACAACCATATACCTCACCCAAGTAAAAGGCATCTATTCATCTCAACGCGACGTGAACCCGTTGGTACTCAGGGGGAAGCGGCGATTCGATCGGGTGATGATGCTTATGCGAGCTTGAATTCGCTTGGACGCGTCATGTTTTCAAGACTCCATGATCAGATGGTGGGGGGCAACCATAGCATCAGTCTGAAGGGGATGGATGGCTTTGACATCATTTTATGGATCACGGACCCCCAGAGGCACTTTGGCGTTCGCTTCGGGTGGGAGAATATTCCTGTAGAGCGCCTCGTAATGATTCTTCACAGTTTTTAATAGTCTTATATGTCTCGTTCTGACAAGAACTGCTTGATACACGAACCGTGGAACGTGCTTTTTCCATCACGGATAGTCAATTCGAGCGAGGGGCGCGAACGCTATTGCAGACAAGGTCACGTGACAGGATCCCTACCGAATCTAGTGCTAAACCCCATCCTCACAATAGACTACAACCTGGGCCTTTCATCCAACTTGAATCGATCATTTAGCCGAATATCGCGCGTGGTTAGGATGGAGGGCTTCGGGGAGTATCCGCCCGACATGGCACCTCAAGACGCTCTTCTGATCCGGCAGCAAGCAAAACAGGATCATGCTGTTGTTGCATATTCTGCCGACGATTTGTCGAGACCCGAGACTGGGCCACTAAGCCCATTCAACGCCGATACGACTGCCACAAAGCGCAAGAACATACTCACAGGCTTCGCAGCAGAAGCTTTCCTGAGCGAGCACACCTTTAGAAGCAAACATAGGGCCGTGGAAAGACGAGGTGGGCCAACAAGAGAACATCAAAGCGCAGAAACATTCAAAGGTGAATCAGCCAGGCTGAGGGGTACTCGAGAAGCGAAGGGTGACTCTGCTATCGCCGAAGGCCCTGGCTCTTATGTTGGTCCTTGGGCAAGGTACAACCGCTCTGAATACGCGACTGTCAACGAGGATGAAGCGCTCGCCAGTGATGAAGAGTATGAGGAGGTGGAAGAAAAGACGGAGGAGGACGTTGTCGAAAGCGGAACAGTACTTCAACCCCCTGATATTGCTCTAGCTCGGCGGAGAGAAGTGGAAAAGCTTGGGGATGAGACGACAACATTCCATGGCTCTCAGGAGCGCGATTATCAAGGTCGATCGTTCATGCATATACCACAAGATTTGGACATCGATCTCCGCAAAGAGACCGGCAGCACGACCAACTACATCCCGAAAAAACAAATTCATTCATGGAAAGATCACACAATGGCTATTACTGCCCTTCAATTTTTCCCAGGATCAGGCCACTTGTTACTGTCTGCGAGTGCCGATACGACAGTTCGAATACGCAATGTTTACCATGACAAAGAACTTCTGCGTTCATATGCAGGGCATTCAAAGGCTGTTTCGGATGCCTGCTTCAATACGTCTGGTACGCAATTTCTGTCTGCTTCATATGATCGCATGATGAAGTTATGGGACACCGAAACTGGGGCATGTATCAGTAAATTTACCACCGGCAAGACACCGCACGTCATTAGGTTCAATCCAGATCCTGAACATGCGACGGAGTTCTTGGCGGGTATGTCAGACAAGAAAATTGTCCAGTTTGATACCCGAACGCCCAGCGAAATTGTTCAAGAATACGACCACCATCTCGCGGCCATCAATACCATCACATTTGTGGATCGCAACCGCCGGTTCATAACCACCTCTGATGATAAGTCCCTTCGTGCCTGGGACTACAATATACCTGTTCCTATCAAATATATCGCAGAACCCGATATGTATCCCATGACAAACGCAGCCCCACATCCATCCGGAAAATATGTTGCGTTCCAGAGTTCTGATAATCAGATCTTGGTATATGGCGCAAATGACAAGTTCAGACAGAACAGGAAAAAAAGCTACCGCGGGCACAACAATGCGGGTCTGGCCATAGGCCTGGACTGCAGTCCTGATGGCCAATTTCTGGCTTCCGGCGACTCGGGTGGTTTCGTCTGTTTCTGGGATTGGAAAACCTGCAAGATGTACCACAAGCTGAGGTCAGGTACGCAAGCTATTACATGCGTTAAATGGCACCCCCAAGAAACAAGTAAAGTTGCATCTGCTGGCCTGGATGGTCAGATCCGATACTGGGATTAATCGACTATAAGTCATTTGCATGGACTTATCTATTATGAATGGCATGGGGTCTGGTAGGGTAGGGTGCTATCATATGTATTCACAGCTGTCCTTGCTGCTCTGCTTTCCGCGTGTAAGCTGCCTTTCTTTAAAAAAAAGCATCGCCTTAGAACCCGTAGGAGTACATTTCCGTACCGACCGGGATGTTGAACTAACTACTACCTACGCGCGCCACCCCGTCACAGGGTGACAGTCATAGGCTCGAAAACACACAAAAACTCGTACAAGGCTTTGGTAAGAGCTTTATAAGAGTTTTTATTATTATTTTAGGTATAATAAAATTGTTTTTAGTAGTCGTATAAAAAAAATAGACCTGTGACTATTACTAACTATTACCCGAAGACGGGGTGGCGCGCGTAGGTAATCATAGTAATATGCCACAAGTTTCCACCTAACCTACAGGCGCTAATAAATAAGTTAAGAAAATATACTATTTTATAAAGCTTATATTAAATGTAAATAAAAGGTAATAAGTTCTCATAAGTATTAATTATTAAAATATAAAATTAAATTAACTTTATATAAGGGTATTTTAATTATACCATATTATCTATAATTTATATAAGGCTTATAATAAATAGTATTTTATATTTTAATTAAAAAAAAAGTCTTCATTTTATACCTAGTATATCTTTTTCTAAAATAATTAAATTAGAAATGTTTACATAAATATTTATATGTATATTTTATTATAAAATATATAAGCTAAATAAAATTCATTACTATATTATTTTATTTATTTATTTATACTTTATATAATTTAATTTATAAAAATCTTACTTTATGTAAAAACTTTTACTATATTAATTTTACCTTTTTTTAGTATCATTATAAATGAAAAAAAATTGATTAAAATATTTTATTAGTAAGCATTCTATTATATAATAATTACTATTTATTTAGGCTAAAAATATTAAATATAAAAGATAGTATTTTATATATAGTATTATTAGTAGTTATCCTTATATGTACTACATATTCCCTGTTATTTGCACTAGAGGGGGGTGGATAGAAACTTGTGTTACACTACTATACCTACCTTCGTACTTACCTAGCACTATTAGTTAATATAATAACTTAGAGTAGGCTGCTAAAAGTCTGCGAGCGCTCCATAGTACGCTACCTTAAATCGCGATTTCACTACTTTTATAATTATTATAATTAATTATGCTTGTAAGTTATAGCTACTAATTAAATTTTATATTATTATATAAGCTAAAGATTTATATAAAAAATACTCTTTTCGTTAAAGGTAGGAGACCTTAAGAGGCAATAGAGGGTAGCAAAGCATCTTTTGCCTTGCAAGGCCCTTCTTTTAGAAGCTGTATGCTACGGCCTATATGTGAGGTGCGGCCCCACAAGACAGGCCCACGCCGGATTGCCCGGCGATGTCACGGAGAATCCCTAGCTAATGCCTAGGGCTTGCGCACGCGGCTAGTATACCTAGCAACACGTGCGCGTACTATTCTTGCTTAGTAAGCTTAAGTCCTTTTATAATATAATATATGCTTTTTTACTACTACTTAGTTATAATATCTTTTATAATTCTTAAGCTTTAACCCTAGCTACCTAGTAGTAGAAATAGTACTTATAATAAAATTTATAATTAAATTAGGGGATAATATATATTTAGCACCCCTTAAAACACTACCTTTAGTATTATATAATAGCTTTAGCCTTACTCTAATAAAGTTATTTATAGGCTAAGACCTTAAGACTACTAAGTAAGCTATTTATAAGTAAATTACCTAGCTTAAAATTCTTAAATAACTTTAAGAATAGGAAAAGAAATTACTTTAGTAACTTAGTATATATAAAAACCTACTTAAACACTAGTAATATTATAATAATTCCTTTAATAATAAAAAAGAAAAAGTTAAAGTTAAGAATATTATAAAGCTTTCTTACCTTACTAACTTATAAAAACATAAAATTTAAATTAATAACCTAAACTATACCTTTAATAAAGTAAAATATAAGTATTAATATAATTACTAGAAAATCCTCTTTGCCCTTAGTAATATAAACTAAGTCTATAAGGTAAAATAAAACTAATTTATTAGTAAAAAAACTATAAAGAAGTAAGACTACTTTACTAATAACTAGGGCAGCTTCTAGGAGTAGACTTTTATACTATTCTAAAACTTTATAAATTATAATACCTAAATTACCTTATAGCTTAAGAAAGTATACTAATAAGACTAGTAAAGCCTTATAAACTTTAGTATTTACCTTAATTCCCTAGAAAAGTACCTTAAAAAAATAAGTAAAAAGTCCTAGGCTATTACTTTCTTTATAAAACTATAGTTTAAACTATAAAACTATATAAATTTATATACTTTTATTACTAGTAAGACTTATAAGAAAGTTATAATAATTATATAATAATTCTAGAAAGTAATACTATCTTTTAAAAATAAGTAAAAAGCTACTAATTCCTAGGATTATAACTAGTAAAAAGGATAATAATAAAACTACTAATTAAAATATTTATAATAGCAAGCCTTTAATAAAAGCTTTATTATAAAGCCTAATAAAAATAAGGTTTATAATAAGCTAAATTAACTAGATAACCGCTGCTACTATAATTATAGTAATAATAACTATATTACTTATTATTATAATAAGCTAGTAAAAAACTAAAGAAACTACTAGTAATAAAAGTAAATACCCTAACCTTTACTACTAATACCTAAATACCTATAGAATATAGATTTTATATTCTAGTATTTATAAAGGGGTAAAATACTATTAAAATGTTTATAAATCTAAATAATTACTTTAATATTAATATTATAAGTATTAAGTTTATATAATAATACTAACTATAAAAAGCCTAAGTAATAGCCCCTTTTCTTAAGGCTATAGGGAATCTTATAATACCTTAATATAAGGTATATTATATACTACTTACTTTAAAAGACTTAGGGAGTTAAGAGAGAGACCTTATTATTAATTATATTACTATTAATAAAAACCTAAAACCTAAGGGAAGCCTTATATTAATTAGAATATATATTTTTATAAAGAAGTAAGTATACTTATTTTTATATAGTTAAGAGTAGTAGTTTAAGCTTAGTTAAAATAAGTTAAAGATTTTAACCCCTTATTATTTTACTAAGAAATTATAATAAAAAGTAATAGTATTTACTATAAAATCCCTTAATAGCTTTATTTCTCTTAGAAATAAAGAAGTTACTAATACCTTTAGTAATACTAATATTATTCTAAATAAAATCTAGAAGTTTTAGAATATATTTGCCTTTAATAAAGCTAAACTATTACTATTTTAAAAAGAAATAAACTATATTATTAACCTTCTCCTAATTACTATACCTTTATATAATTTTATATACCCCCTCTTATAAGCAAAACTTAAGAAGCTTTAAGATTATATTTAAAATAACCTAGTAAAAGGGTATATAAAACCTTTAAAAAGCCTTATAAGTATACTAATTCTCTTTATTCTAAAGAAAAATAAAATACTCTAACTTTATATAAACTACTAAAGAATTAATAAAATTATACTTAAGAATTACTATACTTTACCCCTTATTTTTAAGATTCTTAACTACTATTAGAGTGCTAAATACTTTTCTAAAATTAATATTAAAAACACCTACTACTAAATCTAAATAAAAGCTAGTAATAAGTAAAAAACTACTTTCTAAACCTATTATAAATACTTTAAATACCTTATTATACTATTTAGCCTTACTAATACCCTAGCTATATTCTAAAATTATATTTACTAAGCTCTTTATAAACTAATAAACACTATTTATATAGTATATTTAAATAATATTTTTATTTTCTTTAAAACCTAAGAAGTATATATAAAATATATTAAATAAGTCCTTAAATATATAAAAAAGGCAGAGCTATATATAAAACCTTCTAAGTATACCTTTTACTAAGATTTAGTAAAATTCCTAGGGTTTATCTTATTAACTACTAGTATTTTAATAAACCTTAAAAGGGTTAAAATTATATAAGATTAGTAAGAGCTAAAAAGCTTTTAGAATATATAAGTATTCCTTAGATTCTATAACTTTTACTAATGCTTTATATACTAATACTTTAGTATTATAGCACTTTTAAATATACTTATAAAGGGTAGCTAAAATAATATATAAAAGGGTACTTTCTAATTTAAATTAGCTAAAAAGATAGTATTTATATAGCTAAAAACTACTTTTTAGGAGGCCCCTCTTCTTTATTACTATAACCCTAATAAGTAGGTTTAGATTAAAATAAATACTTTAGTCTTTATAATAGCTAGTATTATCTTATAGCTAAATAATAATAGGTAATACTACCTTATAGTATTTTAGTTAAGAAAGTTTATAAATATAAAAAGAAATTATAGTATTACTAACTAAAAGCTTTTTATAATAGTTAAGTTATTTAAACACTAGTAATACTATATTAAAAAGGTAAAGAATTTAGTTAAAGTCCTATTAAACTACTATAACCTTTAGACTTTTATAAGGCTACTAAAGCTAAATAGTAGGCAAGTATAATAGTATATATTCTTATTATCTTTTAACTTTATTAATAAATATAAACTAGGCAAAAGTAACCCTGCTAATATACTATTAAGATAGCTAGATTATAATAGCAAAATACTAACGAATTTAGAGCTACTACCTAACTTATAAAAGAAGTTTTTATTTGCCCTAAGCAGAGGATTGTAGTAGTGTAGTGTAGTGTAGTATTTGGGGGTCTAGTGTAGTTTGTAGTGTAGTGTAGTAGCTATATAGTGTAGTTATAGTGTAGTGTAGTAGATATGTAGTGTAGTGTGTAGTGTAGTGTAGTATAACTACACTACACTACAAGAACTACATGTAGTATTTGTAGTTTTTATAACTATATTATATTATATTTTATAAATTTAAAGCTAATTATTATAAACATATTTTATAAGAATAACATAATTATTTAGAATTATTATAATATTTTGTTTTATTAAACTATTATATTTATTTTAATTTTTATTTTTATAATTATAAATAGTTTCTTTAAAGTAAGCTAATTAAAGCTAATTTATTAATATTATAATACTTATATTTTAGTTAAATTATAATAAGTTTAATAACTTTAATATTTATTTATTTATAATTTATATAATTAATATATTTTATAATATACTAATAGTATAATTTATAATATTTAAAACTCTTTAGAATACTTATTAGTTTATATTTTATATATTTAAAGCTAATGTTATATTATATTATTTACTAATATTATATAATTAAATTATATTATTTAAATAGTATATTATATTTTAATATTATATATATTTTATTTATTATTTTTAAAACTTATTAAAATCTTCTTTAGGGTAGGCTTAAGGTTCTAATATATTCTAATACAATTACTTTAATTCAGCTTAATTTGATAAAAAATAGAAGACTTAAATATATATTTATTTACTTTTTATATATTTATTTTATTATTTACTACCCTATAGCTTTAAAATTTCTAATTCTTATTTAATAATATATAATATTAATAAGGTTATTATAAAATTATATTAGGGTTAGGAACTATATAAATATATTAGTTATTAGCTTAATAAAGGTACTAATTAGAATTATATTAATTACTATTAATATAAGTATTTTTAGATTTTAAAGTTTTTTTTCTTAAGAGATATTAAAACTTTAATATAAAAAAATTCTAGATTTTTAATTTCTAGGAATAATAATAATTATTATTATTATTATAGTATACTAGTTAGCTCCCTAGGGGGCTAATATCTAGAACTTCTACTACTAATTCACATAGGAAAAACCCTAGTATAGGGAGGAAAACCTATATACACTTATTAGGCTACACACAGACCTTATTAGGTCTGCTAAGGTCCTAATTATAAAAAAGGGTGCGCTGCCTACTAGCTAAGTCCTAGTAGTAGTTACTAGGTATGTGTGTAGAAGGTAAAATTACCCTAAAGAAGGTCCCTAGTTTATCTTAGCCCTTACTAGCCCTTAGCTAAAGCCCTTTGCCTTTATAGCCTTTGCCTCTTTCTAGTCCTTATATAAATATACTACTAAGGTAAATTATCCTAGCTATTTTATTTATATAAGCTAATAGGCTATAATAAGGGTAGTGTAGTAATTATTAAGAGTAGTAGTTACTTAATATTAGTCCTAAAGGGGACTAGGATTTAGATAAATAGGCTAGAGCTTAGCAAATTATAGGTAGTTTATAATAATATAGTAGTATATCTCTAAGGCATTCCTATAGGAGTAGAGTAGGGAGCCTGCCTTTAGTATATATTTCTTATATAAAAAAGCTTATAGCCTTATTTTTTTTATATATATTTAGATAAGGGTAGTAGACTTATACTTTTATATTACCTTATAAAAAAGCACTACCTTATATATAAAGTAAAAGCTTAGGCTATATTCTATTACTATAAGGGCGCGTTATAGCTAGCGCTTTTAAGCATTATTTTTATTATAGTATTATTTATCCCTTTAGTCTTACTTAAGTTCCTTTTTAGCTAATAAGTTATTAGGGGCAGGGGGGGGCCTTTCTAGTAATACTATATAGGCTAGTAGGGGGCGTTTAGGCTATTTATATATTCTTTAGTTACAAAGTAAGGTTACTATTACTATATATACGCTGCGTATTCTCTTTACTATCCTGCTAAATTCTAATTATTTAGAGTAATTTTAGTAATAAAAGTTTAAATAAAGGTTTAGGGAAGGGATAGCTACTTTAGTCTTAAGTAGTAAGAGTAGTATAGCCTTATAAGCCTTAGTAATAATCTAAAGGAATTTGTTTTACTTAACTATAAATACCTTTACTATGCCCCTTATAACCTTACTATACCTAGCCTAGGTATAGTAGGATCCTATACTATAAGTAATTATACTTTTAATAACTTAAGTGTAAAGTAGCCTTACCTTATAAAGGCTATAGCCTTATATAAACACTATAAGTAATATAAGAGCAAGCTATTACTACTTTAGCTTAGCTATAGTCTTAGCCTAGTATGCCTTCTAACTTAGCTTCTAGTAAACCTAGACCCTTAGGAATTAAGCAAACTAAACTAGCTATATTATTATAGTTCTAAGTTAGACTAGGGTAGTGTTAGGGTAGTAATAATATATAAAGTATATTAACTTACTCTTCTAGGGGTAGAACTTAAAGCTAGATTTTTTAGACTATTTCTAGTAAACTTTCTATATAGCCTTAAGGTAAGTCTAATTTTTCTTTATAGTTTTTTTATATATAATAATATTTATATTATTAGAGAATCCTAAGGTAAGTATTAACTCTATATATACTAGCTTATTATAAAGGGCTATAATATAGTGTAAGAATAGGATTAGGGAGATAGGGAAGCCTTAGGGGACCCTAGCTTTAACTAAATACTTATTTAATAGTTAGTTTTTAAATAAAAAGGTTACTATTTTATTTATAATAAACCCTTAGGTTTATACTACTATTTAGTTAGGAATGCCTTATTATAGTATAATATAAAGTAGCCTATACTAATAAATAGTATTAAAAGCTACTAATATATCTAGTTATAAAAGCAATATAGTACTACTATAATACTATATTACTCTTACTACTTTCTCTAGTATACTAAGAGTATATTTTATTAACCTTTTAGCTTAGTTTTTTATTTATATTTTAAGTAAGGCCTCTCCCTCTTTAGTAGTGCTAGTAAGCTATATTATTACTACTACTTTTATTACTTTTTTAATAATATTTAAGAGGGTAATAAGGCACTATACTCCTGCCTTTTATAGGTTTATAGGGGATTTCCCTAGCTTCTTTAGGACTACTATAAGACCTTTCTAGTATAGTATTAGGTAGTATTTAATCTTATAATAAGTATTAAGGAGTATAGTAAGTATAGTAGCTAGAGGTTTACTATAGGCCTTAAGGAACCCTACTAGAATCTTATTAATCCTAGGTGCTTTCTAGCTAGCTATAAACTAAATAATCTACTAGATTTCCTTTAGGTTAAAGTAGTTACTATTAGGGAATATAATAGAATTAAGGCAGGCATTTATTTTTAGTAAGATATTATTTAGTTTTATATTAAAGGCTAGGAAAAAGCGTTTAGTAAATGCCTTTGCTTTTATACTATATATTATTACCTTCTAGGTATTCTCTCCCTTTCTATAAAAAAGCATTAGTACTTATTAGGTATTTAGTAGGAGTTTACTTCTTAACCTAGCTTATTTCTTAAGGGCCTAGAGGCTAGTATAGTTAAAGGAAGCCTTATAAACTGCTTATCTCTAGGCACTTTATCTCTCCTTAGCTATAACCTAGAATTATTTCTTTACTACCTTAGTTATAATTTATAGGTTATAGTTTATATAACTTACCCTTTATTAGCATTAGGCCTAGTAGGCTATAGTAATTATATTCTTAACCCTTTTATTTTACTATAGCTACTAGGCTAGGCCTTTATAGATTTTTTTTAGTACTACTAGGTTTATAATCTTATAAAGCTCTTTAGTAATTTACTTAGTATACTAGTTAATATCTTCTAGGTAAGTAAGGGGGATTTATATAATTACTATATAAAACCTATGCTTAGCCTCTATTACTATAAGCTTTTTATTTAGTATTTTCTAGGTATATATTACCTTTTAGTTATATAGGGAGTCTATACTAGTATAAATATATATAAGCTATAGTAAATAGTTAGAACTACTAAGGTCCTTTCCTCTTATAAATTTAGTCTTAATATTATAGAATACCTAGGCTAGGTTAATAGTATTATTATGTCTCCCTCTAGCCTACTATATTACCTTACTATAAGGTATAATAAGCCCTAGCCTTTACTATATTACTAGGTCTAGTAGGGTTTTACTACCTAGTAAGTTTTAGTTATATCTATCCTATAAGGGGTAGTGTAGGTTAAAGTCCCTTATAATTATATTATAGGGCCCTAGGGGGGTTATTATAAGTTCCTTAATTAGGGTATTTTATTTTCTTTTATAGCCTAGGGAATAAATAGTATAAATATTTATAATTTTAATTATAACTAAGTACTAATCCTTACTAAACCTAGCTACCTAAGCCTTAGGGCTATAGTACTTATATATATAAATAGCTACCCTACCCTTATATATTACTAGCTAGTAATGTCCTAGGCTAGAGCATAGGGGTAGCTTACTTACTCTTATAAACTCTTATATTACTATTATATTAGTATTAGTATAGTAGCCTAGTACTACCTAAATAAGTCTAGTTTTTTCCTTATATTTTAATATATAACTTATATTATATAAATTAAACTAAATCTTAGGTGCTTAGTATATTTAGGGCTATTATAAAAGCGCTAGGCTAGCTAAAGAAGCCCTTAATATTACCTTAGGTAGCTTTATTTAGGAAAGGTAAGGC
The DNA here is from genome assembly GCA_018360365.1 of Claviceps citrina. Classification (NCBI taxonomy): domain Eukaryota; kingdom Fungi; phylum Ascomycota; class Sordariomycetes; order Hypocreales; family Clavicipitaceae; genus Claviceps; species Claviceps citrina. The sequence continues at coordinate 34,646 of SRQA01000120.1, forward strand.
CTATAGCCTAGATAGTCTGCCCCTATAGCTAGCTACCTTCTTTTATAGTAATTCTTCTCTAGTAAGGGAGCTACTAGCCTTCCTTATATATCCCCTGCTAGGTAATAGTCTAGTACTTATTAGGAAGTAAAACTTAATTAGTAATAGCTTAGTAAAAGTAAGGGGTTTAAATATATAAAAAGCCCTTGCTTTATCCTATGCTTTATTTATAACTAAGTAGCTATAAGACTATACTAGGTATAGTTTCTTATAGTTAATATATCTAGCTTTAGTCTTATCCCTCTTAGCTAAGTAGTTATTTTTTATTAGGTAGCTAGTGCTTATATAGTAGCTATATTAAGAGACTACTTTATAGTATACTATAATATACCTAAACTTATAGCACTTAAAGCATTAATAAGGGTTTAGTGCCTTATTATAAGGTTTAGTATTAAAGATCTTTACCTTATAAACTACCCTAGAGTAGTATAAGTAGTTTACTATCTTAACTTTATTAATTCTAATAATAAGCAGCGCTTTTATTATAGTACTATAGGGTTTTTATATTATAACCTTAATAAGGCTAGAGTTATTTACTTCCTTAAGCTAAGTAAGGAAACTTTTATAAAATTAGTTCTTTACTATAGGGAATCCTTTAATAATAATACTAAAGATATAGTAGCTTAGTATTACCCTATCAGGACTAGAAAGCCACGAGGTTGCCTTAGGCTAACAGGATCCATTTGCATAAGCAAGCCTCCGTTAGACTCGCGTTATATAATAAGGTTATTCGCCGCGTATAACCACTAGACTTGTGGCGAGGTATAACTGCTAGACTTATAGCAAGGACTAGAGGCATATAACACTTATAATTATATAGGTATAAACCTTTAACTAAATTAGATAAAAGGGGGTAAGAATTAAGACTATTACTTATTACTATATATCTTTAAATAAGCTATAACTTCCTTAATCTTTTACTTTAATATCCCTAACTTATTTATAATAATTTTAATTCTTTTATTTATATTTAACTATTAAATTAAGAAAGTTACTATAGTTTAGACTTATAACTTAATATATAATAGTAGTAAAGTTACTAAAGAAGGCGCTAAACCTATATAAAGACCTATAGCTATGCCTAGAGCTAGTATTATATTTAAATTACTACTATAACCTATTATACCCTTTGTTTAGTAAGAGCCTATAATAGCTATAGAAAACACCCTTATTAGTAATAATTATAATACTAAAATCTTAGTGCTTTAAGAGTGTGTTAATTAAGTAAGAAAGAAGTAGTAACTTTAAAAACTCTAAGAACTTATATATAATATTAATAATAAAAAATTACTAGAGGAGAATATATTTATAGCTCTTATTACACCTATTATATATTATTTATAGTAAACCTTTATATAAGCTTCCCTTAAGCAGCCTTTTTATAGTAGCTAGAATACCCTTTAATTAAAGACTTTTATTAGTGACTATAAAGTATAATTTATAATAAATCCTTATTAATTTACTACTAACTTTATAAAGGTTCTATATACTAGCACTTGCCTTACTAGTACTATAAAGTAATATTAGGCTATAGGAGAAAAGATTTATAGGAATTATATTAAAAATCCCCTTTTATAAACTAACTTTTATAACTAGCTTAAAGGAGGCCTAGATAATTAAGAAAGCTATTCCCTTAGTATATAATTAAAGCTTATTAGCTTTAAATAAGTA
>SRQA01001200.1:0-11930 GCA_018360365.1 Claviceps citrina
CGGTTTTTTTTTTTTTTTTTTCGTCTTTTGGTTCTGACAGCTTGCGCAAGACTGTGATGCGAAATGACCCAGGCGTTCGGGATCAAACACGTTGAACATGGATCTATATCGTGTATACTATATAGCACGCTTCGGAATTTACTAGGGAGGCCTCTGCTCCTCATTTCCAGCTCCGTGGTGGCCGCGGCCCGCTGGCCACTGGCCACTCGATATACTTGCCCGACTGAGCCGGGCAACGCATGCAAGCAAACACGGCCCAGATCGGCAACAAGGAGATGCGGCAGCGCAGGAGCCTCCGGAGGGGAGACGGCTTCATCGATGGATATTGGATATACGAGTCACGGATACGATGCGGCACTGTGTCCCTGTGTCCACCTTGCCTGCCCGCCTGGCATGGCCACCTGAGGAAACAGCACAGTCTTCACAAAGCACGACCTCGTCCAATCTGCCTCATCCCCGAGGTTGCCAGGCAGGCCGGCAGGCAGACCTCTCTGCCGGGCTATCACGATGTGCCTGGCAGTGAGTGGCATGTCATGTTGTCCGACGCCGAGACAATGGCCAAGCCGGGCGCCGGGCGCCGGGCGCCGGGCGCCGGGGGCAGCGTCGGAAAATGCCATGGGGCCACCACGCATTTTCATCTTTTGCCCATCTTGCGACCTTCTCGATGCCCCCCGACTTTCTGCGAAAGCTGCTCTGTACACTGCAGGTCCAGACTACAGCACACACACAGCATTCCAGGGGGGTGCGAACAAATACCCAAGCACGCCGCGCACAGGACCAGGGGGGGGGGACAAGAAACAAAACCCTGCAAAAAACGGAAACTTGCGTGCTGTGGTTGGTGCCTTGTGAGTTGTTGCCGTGTTTGGTGATCGGTTCATCAGACAGACAAGCGTCTGGAACGAAATGGCCCCGCGGTGGTCCACGGACCTCGGACGTCGGAAGAATGGAGTGAGTGAGTGGGTGGGTGAGTGAGCGTCAGGGGAAGGGGAAGGGGGCAAATGAAAAATACACGCGTCGCCCAGCAAGGAAGTGACGTGGTAGCCCTCTCGATCGATGATGACAGCACTCCTGGGCAGGTTCGTCCAACTTGCCTGTACTGTATCTCATTCTCCAGGCCCCCGGAACCCACCACCACTCATCCATCATCCATGCATTCCTCTGGGCGAGAATTCGCTGCCCAAGGACCATCAGACCACGACGGGAAACACAATTTTCTTTTCTTTCTCTTCTTCTTTCCTTTTTCGAGGAAAAGAAATGATAACCCCGTCATGATCGTCAAGCGCCAAAAAAAAAAAAAAGGGGGGGGGGGGCAAAAAAAAAGGAAGTACAAAGCCACCGCTGCCCTAAGGAGGTTTTCCCTTCCTTTTCCTTCTTCTTCTTCTTTTTTTCAAAAAAAAATAAAAAAAAAAATAGGGTAGGCAAGGAAGAGGAAGGGGGAAAGGAGGGGGAAGGCTACTGCTATCAGCTGGATTAAGAAAAGGGGTTAGTCCTCCTTAATAAGAGACTCTTCTTTTCCTCCTACTTTTTTGCTCCACATAGCATAGAACAAGGATCAAGTCATACAGAAATCACGCCAGCCCGTGGAGGAAAACATGCACGCCGCCATGTCCAAGCCAATAAAGATCTTTATATAAAACTACAATTCTCTATAGATAAAGCTGGTGACACCACTTGTGAGCAACCGAGCAGCAGGTTGTGTGCCAAGGTCAGCGCGATTCATTCTTGCCCCCCCATCGTCTGCCAAATTACATCGACAATGTTCGGCATGGGAATCAGCACTCTGGTCTGCAGAGATGATGACCCCAGTGAGTAGCACGAGAGATTCCATCAAGAGAAATCCACGACCGAAAAGCGACCAAAAAAAAAAAAAAAAACCCCGGGCATAATAACCTGAGTGCGCAACGACTGTCCGCCTCATGTCTAAAAATAAAATAAAAGAAATCGACGATACCATGTGCCTCTCTATCAAAACGCCGTTCATTGCTTCCTCTTCTTCTGTTTCGAGTCCTTGAAGCCTCTGCTTGAGCAGCAAGGGAGAGGCTTCTGAGCCAACTCTATTCACAATGAGTACTTTTCTTTTCACCAGCGTCGACCGCCGAGTGGCTGGCTGTTGGCGTTGGCTGAGACGACAAAGTCAGCTCGTGATGAAGCTGCCACCGTGTTTTCTTCTTCTCTCTAACGACGTCGAAACCCACCTCTACCACCACCGCCGCCGCCGCCGCCACGTCCACGTCCCCAGCCTCCGTATCGATTACCACCACCTCCGCCACCAAAGCGTGCCATTTCGGCAAGGCGAGGGTCAATCTGCTGCTTGGCCTCTTGCAGAACATTGACCAAGTCACGAGCCTGCTTCTGGTCTGATGCACGAGTTAGCAGCTTCCCATGTCGTGCAATCATTGTATTAATAAAAAAAAAAAAAAAAAGGGAGAAACTTACTGTCAGTGGTGAAGAACGTGATGGCGGTTCCCTTTGCACCAGCTCGGCCAGTACGACCAATTCGATGGATGTAATCCTCAGAATTGTTGGGATAGTCGTAGTTCAACACATGGGTAATGTTGCGAACGTCTTGATCAGGACAGGTTAGCAGGCAGAAAAAATGACGACTTGCGTTCCAAGCAACGTTCCGGCGCAGTGATGCGTCAGATGATGGCTACAACGTATATGCCATCTACACATAGTTTTACTCTCTGGCAAATGCAGGGCAATCCAATTGGGGGTGCGATAATGCCATCCATCCTTTCCGGGGAGGGGATTCATGGATTCGTTCACCAGATTCTCGGGTTAGGGAGCCTTGGGAGACAGCTTGAGCTAATCAAGAGTTGCCAACTTTTCCACACCAGTACCACGAGAGAAGGTACGGTACAAGGGTGGAAATGCCAGTATAGCAACGGAAGAGCTACACAGAGGATCAAGACTCCACTCGTTGGAGAACCAAGTGGACACGATTTACATCAGGCACGTTCGCGCAATTGAGATATGGCCCCTAGACATCAAGAGTAAAGTACAGCAGATGCGTTGCCGGAAGTTGCAGAAAGGGGGGAAGGGTAGGGAGGGAGCATGATCATGATACTAACCAATACCACGGGATGCCACATCAGTGGCTACCATGATGGGGCTCTTTCCGGTCTTGAATTGGTCGAGAACCCAATCACGTTCGTTCTGTTGCTTGTCTCCATGGATAGCTGTGGTCCGCAGGTTAGTGTCAAGTTGGAAGGCCGGAGAGAGCAAGGAGCACGAGAATACGAACAGAGTGCTGGCCAGCCATCCTGGCGGAGGAATCGAGTAATCTCGTCTGCTACCCGCTTCGTCCCGACAAAGATGAGAATCTTGTTTTCCTTGTTTTCCATGGTTTTCTCGAGGTGCTTGATCATTTTGTCACGTTTCTCCATCTCAGACACAACCTCAACAATCTGTGTGATTCTGTGATTGGCAGACAAATCCATGGAACCAATGTTGACCTGGATGAAATCGGTCAAAAAGTCAGAGGCCATGGCTCGGACCTCCTTGGGCCATGTGGCAGACCACATGAGGGTCTGTCTGTCAGGTCGGATCTGCTCGATGATCTTACGGATCTGAGGTTCGAAACCCATGTCAAGCATGCGATCGGCCTCATCAAGCACAAGGTATGTGACGCGACGCAAATTCGTCTTGCCAGCCTCCAACATGTCAATCAGACGGCCGGGTGTGGCGATAACAACTTCGACACCTCGAGAGAGATCTCGAATCTGAGGTCCCTTCGGAACGCCACCGTAGACGCAGGTATTTCGAATGCGCGACGAACGGCCAAACTTGGTAATTTCCTGCTGGATCTGGACGGCAAGTTCACGCGTAGGAGCCAGAACTAGGACGATGGGGCCGTCTCCGGGCGCCAGAAGGGGCTGAGCATTGATGTGGACGATGGAAGGCAGACAGTACGTGAGTGTCTTTCCGGAGCCCGTTTCGGCAATACCAACCACGTCACGACCAGAGAGAGCCATGGGCCAGCCCTGAGATTGAATGGCCGTGGGTGCAGGAAATCCCTGGGCTTTGACTTCATCCATCACGTATCGCGGAAATCCAGCCTCGTCAAAGGTCTCGACAGGCTTGGGAACATTAGTGCCAGCGATGGTCATTTGATGCTTGCGACGAAACGCCTCGACTTCAGCGGGAGTTCGGTTGGCGACATCAGGGCTTTCCTTGTAAAATGACTTTTCGAATTTCGGGAGGGTAGACATATCTAGTGGGAAGGCATTAGTACTTGTCATAAGCGGGACGACATCATCCCAAAGGGTTCTCAGCATACCAAATTCTTGCCTCTGCAACCCAGAGCCCAGGTTGCTCATCCGATCACCTCCGCCGAACCCGCCTCCTTGGCCACCTCCGTAGCCGCCGCCATAGCTACCGCCGCCGCCATAGCCGCCGCCGCCGCTGTAGCCGTTGGTGCTGCCGTTGCTGTAACCATTGCTGAACCCACCAGATCGGCTATGATTGCGTTAGTGATGCTGCCACGCTCAAAAGGATGGAGATCAGGTCAAGTTTGAAAAGGTGAGACTTACCCTCCGCCGTAACCGCCGCCACCATATCCATTTCGGTCGCCTCTGTCGCTTCTGTCACGGCCGTAGCCTCCGTAGCCGCCGCCGCCGCCGCCGCCGCCGCCGCTGCTGCCACCGCCGCGACTTCCACCATAGTTGGACATGTTCAGCTGTTTGTGCTTTGAAGAACCAACTTCCCGGCTGCTTTATTTATCTGGTATGGGACACACAAAGGACAAAAAACGATGGGCGAGTCAAAGATTGTGAACGTGAAAGCAACTTTCAAAATCGGAGGATGACCCGTTTTGTAGACTGATGAAAGGGGGAAATGCAACAGAGAGTGTTGGGTGGTTGGCGTTGCGTTGTGCAGGGTTTGCAGGAGGCAAGTTTTTTCGTTTCGCCGTGCGCGTCGACTTTTTTTTCCCCTTTAGCTCGGCCGCCTCTGGGCAGGCTGACTGGCCCACTCCTTCCTTCTTTTTTTACGCCGAGTTAAAAACCCTTCTTCCGAGATGGTGGGGTCTTGCCCGTTGATTGGCCAGAGAGACTTGCTTATCAATGCAAGTGACGGCCTACCCTATAAATACTCAAAATTCTCGCTCCTTTTATCTGGGAATCTGCCACAGATCTCTCCCTTGGTTGAATCGATGTGTGTGTGTTTACCTACTTCCTACGTACTAGGTACGCCTAGTACCTACTCGGACGCTTGGCCATGTTGAACTCAGCGTATCGGACCTTCCGCCGTCAAGGCCATTCCACATGTTGTCACACCCCACAAGTATATCACATGCCTCGACTCTTCCTAGAATGAAAACATGTCTCAACTAGGTAGGTACAGTCGTAGACGTGCGGCGACATACACGCGGCACGCGATCCTCGACAGCATGTCTATTTAAAAAATGCTATATAAAGCTCCCCCACGTCTACATGTTGCCGCATCACTATGAATGAAAAAAAAAAAGGAAAAATCGCATCTTCGGCCTTGGTTCTAAAGCATGTGTCGTCCCATAATGCTGCACACAAAACCAAGCCTTTTTTAAAAGAGACAAAAGAAAAAACCTATAATCGTCTATGCTATATTGTTTGAAACCTGTCGCAGAACGTTCCGAGTTGCGTGGGACAGTTCTTGTTACTCGCGCGACACATCGCGACCAAATGCCTTTGATTTGAGCCAGTCCAGGATGACCAGGACTCGATTGCGTGCTGCACAAACGTGTTAGCTTTGCTTGAAAAAAAAGGAAAGAAAAAGAAAGACAGCAACGAAGGAGAGGACTCTGGATGGGGAATGGGTGTAAACGTACTGCTGAAGCACATGGACAAGTAGGCACTGCGCCAGAAGAGATAAGTCAGACTGCCACCAGTCGCAAGGTTGCCATTCCACCAGCTGACATCGGCAACGGCCTTCTCACTGCCAATGTAGGCCAAGCTACCTTGGTGACTGTATCTGAATGGTTTGATGTCCTTGATTTTCCGCAACTGTTTCTCCAGTCTTTCAATTTCGTGGGCCGCCTCGGCCGAGTTGCCACCCTCAAGGTTCATCTTGCTGCTGAGGTCCTGGATACGAGCCTCGTGATTCTCAGTCTTGGCCATGTTGTTGAACAGGCGCCCAAGGAAATTGCCCTCCTGGGAAGCCACCTGAGCAGTAGGGGCATATCCGGCCACGGCACAATCACCGATAGCCCAGATGTCGCGGGCACCTTGAACAACCAGATACTCGTTCACAGCCAGACCTCGGCGAGAATCTCTCTGAGCTGGAATGCGAGACATCAAGTCCTTGACGACTGGTCGGACGGCGTTTCCGGTCGCCCAGACCAATAAACCGTAGGGGATCTGTACCGATTCTTTGCTACCATCTGGACGCGAGATCTCGGCCTCGACAGTCGTCTCCGTCACCCTTTTCACCATGGTCTTGGTTTTGATGTCGATCTTTTCTTCTCGAAGTGTGTTTTCGGTGTAGTCAATGAGCTGCTTGGAGAAGGAGGGCAAGACGTTGGGCAAGGCTTCGATGAGCGTGACCTTGAAACGGGGGCTGATGTCCGGCACAAGTTTCTTGATGTCCTCTTCAAAGAAATCCTGCAGTTCACCAGCGAACTCGACGCCGGTAGGACCACCGCCAACCACGACCATGTGCATCAGTCTGTCTACTTCCTCGGGAGTTTGGTCCTTGAAGGCGGCAGTCTCGACACAGTCCATGATCTTCTTGCGAATCCGCTGCGCATCGCCAATCTCCTTGAGGAAACAGCTGTTCTCGCGCACGCCGGGAATGCCGAAAGTCGCATTCTCGGCACCAACGCCAATCACAAGCATGTCGTAGGGAATTTCCGTTTCCGAGATGGCACCCTTGATTTCAGAGCTGTCGACAACCTTGATGACCTTTCGCTCGGGGTCAATGGACGAGGCTTCGGCCTCGTAGAACTTGACGGCAGCCTTTTTGTGTCGAAGAATGGCTCGGACAGGCTCCATGATGGATCTGTGCTCGATGGTTCCAGTGGTACAAGAGGGCAACAAGGGAGTGAAGAGGAAGTAGTTTCGGGGCGAGACAACAACGACATTGTAGTTTTCAGTATCCAGCTTCTTGAGCAAAGCGACGGAGCCCCAGCCGGTTCCTATTTCGGCCAAGTTAGCAACTTGGCTCTCATTCGCATTCGTACACGCAAGGAGAAGGAGGACCGTCCGACGTGTCGCTCACCCAAGATGACGAGCGTCTTTTTGGCAGGATCCGGTTCGAACTGCGGCTCAGGATGACGATCTTGGTAGATACCGATGAAGGCGTAGCCGACCAGGCCGGCAGCAGAGAGGTACGTCAACCTCCACGCCCACCTCAAAGTCTTGCGCAGCTTGCCAACAGCTGGCTTTGGTGCTTGGTCGGCAAAGGCTCTGCGGAAGCCCAAGGCAAAGCTGCCAGACGCGGCCGGCTTGATCGAGGCCGAGGGCCGCTGCGGTGGGCGGAGAGCACGACTCCGGATGGCACTTGAGTAGGCTCTGGACGCGAGACGAGCCGGATGTGTCATGTGGCTCGTCAGGCCGACGGCAGCCAGGGCTCGAGAAGAAGACGGCATGGCGCCGACGCTCGCGCAAAAGGTGGATGATGGACGCGCAGACGAGACGTTGCGAATGCAGCAGCAGGAAAGACCTGCGAGAGGATGGTGTTTGCCGTGTCGGTCGTGTTTGTCTCTCTCCGTCCGAACTTTTACCCCCGTCAGCCTGGGCCCTGGCTTGGCTGACACTGGACGGTCCCGACTCCCGAGGGAAAAAAAATTTAACGGCAGGAAAGCTGGACCCGGTCCTGCCCAGTCATGTCCGACAATCGGCTACACACGATAAGAGCCGGGCCACTCGTGTGCGTCGATCGTGCGTCGTTTGCGCGCCCATTCAACGTCGTCAATCGACGCATTATCTCGGCCCAGGAGAAAGGCCCCGAGGTGAAGCATGTACGGACCTTGACCACGAGACAGACATGCCGTCTGAAGACCGGAGACGCGCATTCAAAGGAACGCATGCTCTGCCCTCAGGGGCCACAGGTGCGGTGCGTCTGGCCATTCTGCGTTTCATTGGCCGTCGGTTGCCCGGTCGGCTGCCCGCTCCTGCGGGAGGCAGCGCAGCATCGCAGCGTGACCTCCCAGCGTCCCGACACCAGGCGGAAGTGACGTTGCAGAATGCACATCACGGACGGCCCAGATCCTACGGCCTTGCCTCGTGCCCATCTCGTCGCTCAGACTCCCTCTCGTCGCTCGGCAGTGCACCCTGAAACACGGGGCTGGCCCGGCCGGCCCATGGGCCATCTGCGACGACGACAACAACAACAACGGGAACGCCCGACCGCCCGACCGCCCGACCGCCCGACCGCCACGACGACATGTTACCGACTTCACAGGTCGAGTCATCAATGGTCTGCCATGGCCCATGGTTCACACGGCTTACCCCTTCGAAAATGTGGACCGCCGTCGGCACGGATCCCCAATGACGCTGTCTTGCGAGCGGTTCCTGGCGTCCTCGGACCTCTTCCCGGAGGATGCGAGGGTCAAAACACCACGCAGACTAGTCGTCGAGCAGGTCTTAGCATGCTAGGCCCAAACATGGACGGGTCCCAATCCCATCTGGACGAACTGTCCTGACCACCATGGCCACCAGGGCTGCAAGGCCTCCTCTGGAGCATTTTTCCGTCTTGTTCTTTGCCAGGCCTGTTTCCTTCGCACCTGGCATCTCGAAACCTCAAGTCGAGGACCATCTCAGTCACATCAAGAGTGTTTCCATCATGGCTCCAGTCGCCGACTCACATGATATCGCTGCTGCGGCTACACCACCACCCAGTACTTACACTATAGAGTATCCTGACTGGACGCGGGTCGAGGGATGCGACGCGAAACTGGACAGCAGAAGTCCTCCATCAAAATTACGACGAAGAAGCAGGAAGCAAAGTTGCATCCGAAAAGAACGACAAGCAGGTGGCACATCCGCGATCCGGAGAGGAGTCCCACAGGGCGATTCTGAGCCCGTCAGGACCGGTCTTGTCGAAGCTTCCGACTCGGAACAGGAAAAGAAGAGGGACGAAGAGAGCGACAGTGAAGACGAAACGCAGAAAACAGAGGCCAGACCTCAACTCATCCAACCACGACCTTCCAACTATACAGCCAAGGCTTCATCTCGTCTCTCGGCTACCCTACCAGCACCACCAGCGAATTTCGCATCTCAGCCGATGGTTCAAGCGCAGCCGCCGCCGCCGCCGCCGCCTGCAGCAACAACCACCACCTCGAGTCCTAAAGAGGCGGCCACCTCCAAAGCAAAAACACCCTCTAGACCCCCAGCCAAGGATCTCGTCCAAGAAGTCCCACCCGGGAACTCTCCGCCGTGGACCAGCCTGACAGCAGGCATGAGCTCCAGCATCATGTCAGCGACAATGACGCAAAGCGTAGGGCCCCCGACGACGGGGACTAGCAGCTCGTTGCCTGCACTCACAGCCATTACCACAGCGCCCATTCCCGCCCTGACCTCGGATGCCAGCAAAGTGACCGCAGTCCTGCTTACCGCTGGGCCCATCGTGACTTCCATCGACTCAAGCTCCTCAGTCCGTCCAACAAGCTCGGCCACTGCTCTTCCCACCTCGGGGAATGACACCTCTGCCCAAGACCATCATGATGATGGGCCCATTGATCTGCTGCCACCCAAGGTGGAAAAGGCTCTCATAGCCGTCGGGACAATTGGTAAGACCCTTGGCGAGCAATCCCTGTAGACATCTCTTTGGCTCGCGAGTCTTGTGCCTCTGGACTAGATCTGGACTGAACTAACGCGGGAATCAGTTGGAGCCATCATGCTCGGTGTCCTCGTTTGGCTCTTCTGGCGACTGTACAGGCGTCGCCACGGGATCGGAAACGCCAGAAGGCGACCCCGACAGTTCCCTCGGGACCTGGACACGGCGTCCGAGAGAGCCAGGCTCTCGGTGACGAAGACGCTGTCCCGCATCCCAAACCTGAAGGAACACATGCACGGCACGGAACGAGGGTGGGCCGACCTGCATCACTCGGACGTCGGTCCCTTCGACGCGAAGGCCAGCGTAGCGTCGTTCACGGCCGCTCCGCAGCCAAGTTCGCCGGCAACCATCGTGGTCCACACCGAGATTGTCAGGAAAAGCTACCATGCCATGAACCAGCAAGAGGCCAGAACCCGTCTCCCCGCGCCCGAGCAGTCGTTCTCAGACATTGAGGCCCAGCACAGCAGCAGCGATATTCTCGGATCGGCGGCGCAACTGCGAGAGCCGCGCCCCAGCGACGCGACCTCGCTCTCGTCTGGTTTCGGAGACGGCCAATTTGAGATGGACGGTCTGAACGGCGGTTGCCCGGCCAACATGCCCGCCGCCACCGCCGCCGTCGTCACCACCGTCAACGCGCCGTTTTCGGCGGCAGCCGGGCACGAGAGCGCCAGCGTCTCTAGTGAGCAGCGTCGTCGTCGTCGTCGTGACACGGTCTGCACCGAGGCGAGCCAGGATGTGCCGCCGCGGTTTCTCTCGGTCCGCTCATGGGTCAGGCAGCAGACCAGCCGAGTGATGACGCGTGCGAAGAGGCGAGACCCGTCCGCCGCCGCCTCCTCCTCCTACTCCTCCTCCACCGTGGAGATGCCGCCCCCGGTGCTCACGTTACCGCCCGAGCGGGAATCGGGGCCGATGGTGCATGACATGGGGGGGCCTCATGGGGTACATGCCGCTGGTGCGTATGGCATCGCACGGTGATTGTCGAGGTGTGACGGCATGATGCTGCGTAGCTGTCATTGACCAATTCACTCGACGTCGAGCCTTTGTTTTCTTGTTTTCTGTTTGCTGATGGGCAAGTCTGTCATGTATATAGATAGCTCTGCTCCTTTATGTCCCCCATCTCCATATCTGGGCGCTGTGCGCACATGTGATTTTCTAGGGGGGGGGTTCTTTAAAAACAGTATTCCTTGGATGATTTAAGATTTAATATAGAAACCAATTACTGGGTCATCAATCAAAATTAAATGATCAGCCTTTTTTTTTTTGGGTGTCTTTTTTTTTTTTCCCCGTTCAACGCCATATTGAAACGAAGCCCACTGCGTCATGTCTCCTGTCACGCCATCGCTACACGTAGGGAAACATTTCCCAGAATCCAATTTCCATCTTGAGTGTGTGCGTGCGTGCGTGTGTGTGTGTACGTTAGCTAGCCATCTAGAAAAAGGAAAAGGTGATGGAGGAACATGCTCATGCCTCGAAAACAGGGCTGGGCGGGTGGAGGGAGAGGAGAAACAAACCCTGGTTGCGTGCACGAAGATCTTGACGAGCTCCTCAATACGGGCCGGCGACTGCAGCGGCATGTGCTTTTCCAGTAGCTCTGCAGACATGTGAGCGGGTTGAAGGCAAGAAAGAGGAAGGGTGTTGAGTACCTGAGCCTAGCGTGACGGCTTGGACGTACTCGTCGGCGACGTAGTTTTGTATCCACGGCCAGTACGTGTTGCCCTCGTGGCCGCGGCGAGTCGACCCGTGGGCGTGGAGCATCCGGGCGACGGCGCCGTAGCCGAACAGGCACGGGGCGAGGGCCATCTGCAGGGCCAGCCAGTCTTGGCTGTGGCCGATGTCGAGCACGTAGCGGGTGTATGCGGTGCATGCTGTGTTTGTAGGGGGCGGATGAGTGGATGAAGAGAAGGGGGGGGGGGGGGGGGGGGGGAGGAGGAGGAGGGGCGGCGGGCGTCAGACATGTATGAATGAATACAGACCTTGCTTTTCTTCCGTGCGCCGGATGTCGGCTTCGGATATGCCAAATGACTGGCAGTAGTTGACGTGGAGTTGCATTTCGCGCATAATGTGTCCTACTATCGCGCTGGCCTGGGTCCGGCCGCCGAGACGGAAACAGGGAGTAGTGTCAGACAGGGTGTCTCCCTTTTTTCTCGCCCCGTGGTAGGTGTTGAGAGGAGAGG
>SRQA01001201.1:0-11921 GCA_018360365.1 Claviceps citrina
CGTCCGAAAAAAAAAAGGGGGGGAAATGAAAAAAATAAAAAAGGGGGCCGGGGGGATCCTGAGACTCGTGAGCCTGAGGCTGACAAGCTCGAAATAGCATGCGCAGCACAGCGCGCCAAGCAGCCCGTGAAGGAGCCGCCGTTGATGCTAACAAGCTGACTAGGAGGCTGAGCTACGCTGGTGGCTGTGCAGACTCCAGAGGCGCCCCGCTGCGCCCAGCCTTGTCCAGGTCCCACTCCGCCAGTGCTGCGCTGCCAGCCAACCAAACAGCCAACCGCGTCCCTTCATTGTCGCCTCCATCCAGTATCCAGTCCAACTGTCCAACCCAACAAAGGCATTCGATTTGCTACGCGGCCGCCGTCTGCACCGTCACACCAACACCTCTTGTCAAGCCAACAATCGGCCACGTCTGTCTGGCCTCTCGCCGGCCATTTGACGCCTTGACGCCCTTTTTGTCCCCTCGCTCTTTTCCCGTCACAGCCCACGACATCTCGACGTCTGCATGCGCCGCATCACCAACCCCCATTCCGACTACTCGGGCGTTGCTCATCCTCCAGTATGGCTGCAAGACCGACAGGAGGTCAGCACACCGCTCCCTCTGGGACTCGTGATGACCTGCTGTTGGACTTGGACAGTGAACAGCCCGTGTACGGCGCCGGCCAAAGGTCGACCCTCAACGACGACGATTTGATGCGACGCTATAGCCAAGAACAGGAAGGGCCTCAAGGCCGACCCTCTGTTTCCTATGACGATTTCGTCGGCGCAGCGAGTCCGCCCGCAACTCGCTCTGGCGGCGCCGCCGGCCCGCCTGGTTCGAAGCCAACCGTCGCCGGGCCGTACATGAGCAGGCAGTACAGCCAGACATCAGAGCTGGGAAATTACCAGCGTTATGCCGATGACTTCGACGATTATTCCGCCGACGGGGCGTCGTATTACCATCAAGCAGGCTCGGCTGACGGCCTCTCTTCTTCTGCGACTCCAAACAACGCCAGGAATCGAAACAGCGTGCTGAGCATGGGTGGTGGCCTTCTGGGAAAGGTCAAGAGCAGGCTCGGAATGGGCCAAGGATACTCGGAGATGGACTTGCCCTTGACAGAGCATGGACAAGGCCGTGGCGATCGCACCGCCGGTGGTGCCGGTGCCGGTTCCGATGCCCAACAAGCACAAGGCAGCAAAGGCTTCGACATGGGCAACTTCAAGTTTGGCTTTGGCCGCAGTAAGCCGGATCCCTCCACCCTGGGACCGCGGATCATCCACCTCAACAACCCGCCCGCCAACGCAGCGAACAAGTACGTCGACAACCACATCTCGACCGCCAAATACAACGTTGCCACCTTTCTCCCCAAGTTCCTCGTGGAGCAGTTTTCCAAATTCGCCAACGTCTTCTTCCTGTTCACGGCCTGCTTGCAGCAGATTCCTGGTCTCTCACCGACCAATCGATACACAACCATTGCGCCTTTGGTGATTGTGCTCATCATTTCGGCCGGCAAGGAAATGGTGGAAGACTACCGGAGAAAACAGGCCGACAACGCGTTGAACACATCCAGGGCCCGCGTCCTGCGCGGATCGAGCTTTGCCGAGACCAAATGGATCAACGTGGCTGTGGGCGACATCATTCGCGTGGAATCGGAGGAACCATTCCCCGCCGATCTGGTCCTGCTTGCCAGCTCAGAACCCGAGGGTCTGTGCTACATCGAAACGGCGAACCTGGACGGCGAGACGAACCTGAAGATCAAGCAGGGTCTGCCAGAGACGTTTTCCATGGTCTCGCCGAGCGAGCTGAGCAGGCTTGGCGGGCGCATCAAGTCGGAACAGCCCAACAGCAGCCTGTACACGTACGAGGCAACGCTGACGGTGCAAGCAGGCGGGGGCGAAAAGGAGCTCGCGCTCAACCCTGAACAGCTTCTCCTCCGTGGTGCGACTCTGAGAAATACGCCATGGATCCACGGCGTGGTCGTCTTCACCGGTCACGAGACGAAGCTGATGCGAAATGCCACGGCAACGCCCATCAAGCGGACCAAGGTCGAGAAGAAACTCAACTGGCTGGTCCTGATGCTCGTCGGCCTGCTTCTGGCCCTCAGCGTGATATGTACCGTGGGAGACCTGATTATGCGCAGTGTGCACGGCAACTCGCTCGACTATCTCTACCTGGACAAGGTCAACAGCGCGGGGCAGGTCGTCAGGACCTTCATCAGGGACATGGTGACATACTGGGTGCTCTTCTCCTCGCTCGTTCCCATCTCGCTGTTCGTCACGATCGAGCTCGTCAAGTACTGGCATGGAATCCTCATCAACGACGACCTGGACATGTACTACGACAAGGCCGATACGCCTGCAACCTGTCGCACGTCCAGCTTGGTGGAAGAACTCGGCATGGTCGAGTTTGTCTTCTCGGACAAGACCGGCACACTCACGTGCAACCAGATGGAGTTCAAGCAGTGCACCATCGCCGGGCTCCAGTACGCCGACGCGATCCCCGAGGATCGCCGCGCCACCGGGCCCGACGACGAGCAGGGCATCCACGGCTTCAGCCGGCTGCGGTCCAACCTGGCCGAGGGACACGATTCCGCCATGGCCATTGACCACTTCCTCACCCTGCTGGCCACCTGCCATACTGTCATCCCCGAGATGGACGAGAAGGGGCGTATCAAGTACCAGGCAGCATCCCCCGACGAGGGCGCACTCGTGCAAGGCGCGCTGGAGCTCGGATACCGCTTCACCGCGAGGAAGCCCAAGTCGGTCATCATCGAGGCCGGCGGCCAGCAGCTCGAGTACGAGCTGTTGGCCGTGTGCGAATTCAACTCTACGCGCAAGCGAATGTCGGCCATCTACCGCTGCCCGGATGGCAAGCTTCGGATCTACTGCAAGGGGGCCGACACGGTGATACTGGAACGGCTGAATGACCAGAACCCCCATGTCGAGGCCACGCTGCGGCACCTGGAGGAATATGCGTCCGAGGGTCTGCGGACGCTTTGCCTGGCCATGCGGGAGATCCCGGAGCAGGAATATGAGGAGTGGTACAAGATCCACGACGCGGCCGCAACAACCGTGGGCGGGACTCGAGCCGAGGAGCTGGACAAGGCGGCCGAGGTCATTGAGCACGACTTTTTCCTCCTCGGCGCCACTGCCATCGAGGACCGTCTTCAGGACGGGGTTCCCGAGACGATCCACACGCTGCAACAGGCCAACATCAAGGTCTGGGTCCTCACCGGCGACCGGCAGGAGACGGCCATCAACATTGGCATGAGTTGCAAGCTCCTGAGCGAGGACATGATGCTGCTGATTGTCAACGAGGAGACGGCGGCGGCCACGCGGGACAACATCCAGAAGAAGCTGGACGCGATCCGGACGCAGGGGGACGGCACGATCGAGACGGAAACGCTGGCGCTGGTGATTGACGGCAAGTCGCTGACGTATGCGCTGGAGAAGGAGCTCGAGAAGCTGTTCCTGGACCTGGCCATCATGTGCAAGGCCGTCATCTGCTGCCGCGTGTCGCCGCTGCAAAAGGCGCTGGTGGTCAAGCTGGTCAAGAAGTACCAGAAGCAGTCCATCCTGCTGGCCATCGGCGACGGCGCCAACGACGTGTCCATGATCCAGGCGGCGCACATCGGCGTCGGCATCAGCGGCATGGAGGGTCTCCAGGCGGCGCGCAGCGCCGACGTGGCCATCGGCCAGTTCCGGTACCTGCGCAAGCTGCTCCTGGTGCACGGGGCGTGGAGCTACCAGCGCGTGAGCAAGACGATCCTGTTCTCGTTCTACAAGAACATGACGCTGTACCTGACGCAGTTCTGGTTCACCTTCCAGAACGTCTTCTCGGGCCAGGTCATCTACGAGTCGTGGACGCTGTCCTTCTACAACGTCTTCTACACGGTCCTGCCGCCGCTGGTGCTCGGCATCCTCGACCAGTTCATCTCGGCCCGGCTGCTGGACCGGTACCCGCAGCTGTACACCATGGGCCAGAGCAACTACTTCTTCAAGCTCAAGACGTTTGCGCAGTGGATCGCCAACGCCTTCTACCACTCGCTCATCCTCTACCTGTTCGCGGCCCTCATCTGGCACGGCGACCTCGTCCAGGCCGACGGCAAGGTGGCCGGCCACTGGGTCTGGGGCACCGCCCTGTACGGCGCCGTCCTGCTCACCGTCCTGGGCAAGGCCGCGCTGGTGACCAACAACTGGACCAAGTACCACGTGCTCGCCATCCCCGGCAGCATGGCCGTCTGGTACGTCTTCATCGCCGCGTACGGCTCCGTGGCCCCGCGGTTCCACTTCTCCATGGAGTACCACGGCGTCGTCGCCAGGCTGTACACGAGCCCCGTCTTTTGGCTGCAGACGGTGGTGCTGGCCTTTATGTGCCTGGTGCGTGACGTGGCGTGGAAGTATGCCAAGCGCATGTACCGGCCCCAGACGTACCACCACATACAGGAGATACAAAAGTACAACATTCAGGATTATCGACCAAGGTACGTCCTCCCGTTCCCTTTGACAAGAAGAAGATGAAGGAGGAGGAGAAGAAGTAGAAGAAGAAGAAGGAGACGATGCATGACTAACATGTCTGCCCCCCCCCCCCCCCCCCCCCCCCCCCCCCCTTCCCCCTTTCCACAGAATGGAGCAATTCCAGAAAGCCATTCGCAAGGTGCGTCAAGTGCAGCGGATGCGCAAGCAGCGAGGCTATGCCTTCTCGCAGGCCGACGAGAGCCAAACGCGCGTGCTGCAGGCGTACGACACGACGAAACACAGGGGTCGGTACGGGGAGATGGCGAGCTCACGGCCGACGTAGGAGCGGTAGGGGGCGGTAGGCGCGGTAGGGGCGGTTGGGAGGGAGAAAAGACCGGTTGTGTGTGTCCTGTTGATGGTGTTGTGTTGTGCTGCGTTGCGTTGCGCTGCGTTGCGTTGCGTTGCGTTGTATACTTTTTTTTTTCTTTTTCTTTTCTTTTTCTTTTTTTCCTTTCTCTCCACCTTTTCTCTTTTGCGCCACCCCGCAGTTTCATTTTCCATGCACGGGTGTCCAAAAAAGGCAGATTTTATACTTCTTGTTTCCCCCCCCCCCGCCTTCTTTTTTTTTTTCTCCAAAAAGGGGAAACCGGGGAAGAAGAAGAAGCAAGAAAATCATCTATTTCCAAAAAAAAAAAAAAAAAATTCATAACACGATTGATGAAAAGAAAACCCGCGGTCGAAGGAACAGGGTCCCCAAAAACTGGAAAACAAGTCGCCGGTCTATCTAGCTCCCTAACGAGGTAGGGGGTCAGGACTCAGGAGGAATATCGGACTTGGTGGTCCCTGGTGGGCAATTCACGCAGTCACACTGCCAGGGGGCGGGAACGATGCCCCCCCTCCCCCCCAGCTGGGGTGGGTGACGATGGATTCCACCATCCATTACAGCACCGTACTGTACAAGAGCCCAGGGGTGGTGTTTCGCAGGATGGAAGGGTTTGAACGTGCTTTCTGTTTTGGTGGCGTGGGTGTCGTGTGTGTTTGCTGTTTTTGGGGTGAAGCGGAGCAACAGAGGAGGAGAAGAAGAACAAGAAGAACAAGAAAAGCACCATGCATGGCATGGCATACAGAGCATCAAGCATGGCATCGCATCGCATCGCATCGCATCGCATCGCATCGCATCGGTGCAGAAAAGCAGAAAGGCAGGGGGCCAAGAAGTAAATTGCCGTAGTTTCATGACATGTATGCCTCCTACCTGCAGGTAACAGTAAACAGGCCATCTCTTCCATCTCACATCTCAGGCACACAACGGGCGCGACTGCGGGCACCACCACCGTCCACGGCTGCAAAAGGCTCAGTCCTCTGTGCGTTGTAGATTGTTGTTCTTGTCCTGTCCGTGGCAGACGGCTGGACACCTCCAGCACCTCCGCCTCGAACCCCCTTCTGCATGCCTACCTAGAAGACACGTCTCGTCTTGTCTCGCGGACTGCCCGAAGAAGACGACTACGGACTTGGGAAAAGGGACGAAACCATCCGGGGTGGGTGCATGGGGCGGGCTGACCTCCCGTGCCGGATCACCTACATTGGCTAACATACCCTATATTCCTTTTTTTTTATTCAAAGTCTTGCATCTAAAAATCGTCCCGTTGCGTCATGTCGAACAAAAAAGGACGGAAATAATCCAAACACTAAAAAAATCCATCGGGCAAGTTGAATCCCCCTCTGTGAAACCAGTAGTCGCTATAACAAGCTGTACTCTGTCTTGGTCCCCCATCGTCGCGTGGCCAAAATCGTCGCAAAGAACAAAATCAAGCCATGCATATGACCGACCACCGAGGTAGGTAGCGTCCGAGAACAACCACCACCTTTTCAGCATCCCAGCAAACAGCAGCCCATCTCGCCCGACGGGATGGACCCCTCTCCCGTGTCGTGTATGGGCCAAAGATGCTCAGCTCAATACATACATGTGCGTATCGTTCCAGGGTCCCCACTTCCGTCGGGCAAAAAAAAAAAAAAAAAAAAAAGGCTGTCGAATCATCAAACAATGAAACGAGTGGAGCTGCTGTTCTCGCGTTTCTTCTTCATCAACGCATCGGTATCATGGGTTTTTTTTCATAGCTCGCACTCCCTTGCACTCGTTCTGCCCGTGCTGATTTGCGAGCATCACCATGGTTTCGTACACGGAGAGCAAGCCAGGATCGACAACCTTGGTCAGTCGGATTCGTTGCCCATCTTCCCCCAGGCCCGGAGCAGTCCGGCGGTAGTGACAGTGACAAGTCTGATAGTAAGCCTCCAAGACTCGAGGGTTTTGTGAGGACCCTCTTCACAACTGGAGAGATGCCAGTCGAGTCACCAGGCATTGGCGTTTGTACAGGTTAGTGCTTTTTCGACCGCGAGTACGTTCCGGCAGGACGGGTTGGGAGTGGTTGCTCCGCCGCGCTTGAGCCCGCGTCGTATGTATAACCCTCTGAACTGTACTGGTAGCCCGTGTCGTAGGGAGATGCTGAACTCTGCGGTGCGATGGAGAGTGATCCAAATGCGGAAAGCGTGCTCGAGTATTGAACATTCGATTGTGTCGGCGGGGGCGACCGGCTGTAATGCGGGAGAGGGGCTCGAGAGGGCGTAGCTCGAGGAATTATGTCCCCTCGATCCTTGCTTCCTGTGCTATAGTATGAGTGTCCGCCGCCGGCGGAGTATGTGCTCATCTGCGAGGCCTGAGGAGAAGGATTTTCGTCCATCAAACGGCATCTGATTCCATAACCATGTTAGTTCGCTGACGGGAATTTAATTTATCGAGTAGAGGGGCCAGAAAACAGAGTACGTACGTCTCTGAGCAGTAAAGATTCCTCCCGTCATAGCCAGCGAATTGCTTGTCACAGGTCGTACTATCAAAACAAGGACATCAGCCGAGAGCGGTTTTTGGCGGCAAGTCACAAGGCCGGAGCACGCCATCAGGAGATGCAAACGTACCAGAATTGAGGAAAGCTTTCTGGCTCTTGCTGCCAATCGTCGTATTGGTCACGCTCCCGATCCCGCTCACGGTGGCTGCGACTCGATTTTGAAGAACCGGAGGGGGTGTGCCGTCTCGTCGTGCTAGGTCTCTTGGATTTTGACGACGATTCGGAGCTAGTGGCCGCTTTACGAACATCTGTCATTGATGTGTTGCCGAGGCCGTGGCCAGACTTTCTTCGATGGTGGTCCATTGATGAAAGTGTACGAAAAGAAAGTGTGAAGTTTGACCTCTTGCCGTTTACAAAGAACACGTCCACCGGAGAACAATGCGCCACTCCGGATGTGGACGGCGGGCGAAGGAGAAGACCGAAAGGGGCAGCAGAGGATGGGTAGGGAGAGGGAGTTGGAGAGGGTGCTGGCTAGGAACTGGGCACCAAATACACACAAAGGTGAAGGCGTCGCGATCGTGTCGGACAGTCCGAGGCTATAACTTGTTCGCCTTGACGTTGCAGGAGATGGATGAGAGCAGGCAGAGGAGGAGGCCCGAGTTGATATAAAGAAATGGGAGGGGGGGGGGGAATTGGGGAACGGGAAAAGCAGTCCTTCCTGGGTGTGACTCTTTGTTCGGGCACGATAAGATGATAATGGACAAGACACACAGGGCAAAGTGCGTGGCTTGGGTCGTAGTCCGGTGTCGTGATTCTGTCTGGGTCACTCGCAGCCGAGAGCGGAGATGCAACGGGCGGGCGGCGGCGGCGGCGGCGGCGGCGGCTGGGTGATCTGGATGATTGCAAATTTGCAGAAAGCTGCCCCCCACAGAGCGTGGGCCGCAAAGGTACGTGGGGTACCCGCAGACTGCAGTCTCCAGGAGTCCAGAGCACGAGTCCAGAGCAGGTTTCGAGTTTCGACGCGTCGATGTGTGTTCGGCGGCGGCTGCGGGTGATGCAGTCTTAGTCTTGTGCCATGTGGTGTAATTGTGTAATTCGGAGGGTGGATGGTGTGGCTCGATGGGACGACCCCAGACAAGAAGTGATCCCCAATAGGAACGTCGTCGTCTGCGGCGTGCTGGATGCACGATGCGGGGAAAGTGATCTCTCCTCAGACTCCTCAGTCTCCTCAGTCTCCTCTGGAGGGAGGGCGTGACTCGGGTGAGACACGCAGACAGACTGGCAGTCAAGACTCAACTCAAGACTCAACGGCGCCTGCTCAACGGCGCCTGGTGCATGAGGGGGAAAAAGAAAGGAAGAAACAGCTGGCTGGACGTTGCTCGGATCGGGAAGGATGAGGATGGCCGATAGTGTAATGCGCCCAAGTCCGTGGCCAAGAAAGAAGAGGAAAAGGGACAGAGTACAGGACGTTGTGATTGGGACGATTGGGACGATGGGGACGATGGGGACGATGTTCGTCAACGCCCTGGTCTGGTCTGATACCGAGGCACAGCCGCACAGGGAAGGAGCAGCCCTCCAGTCTGGTGGAGCAGGCCGCTTCCACGGATCCACAGTCTGTTCGCCCTATCGCAGGCTTCGGGCTGTTGAGGCTATCAAGGCTGTTAAGACCATCATCAAGATGGGATGTGGCAGTCTGGCAGATGCTGCGATGCATGCAGCAAGCATCATGGTGGCGACCAGTGACCACTGACCGCCTGGGCGACCAGGCTCCCAGGGCAACAAGGCGGCAACAAGGCGGCAACAAGGCGGCAACAAGGCGGCAACAAGGCAACAAGGCAACACCAAGCAGCAAGCAGGTTGAAGAAACACACTTCGTCAGCGCACCATGGCCCATGGCCCATGGGCATGCCGGCAACCGGCAAGCAAGCAAATTTGCACGCGTGCATCTCCGTCATATTGTGGATCGGTGTGGGCTTTCAGAAAGTTGCAGAAGCAGCAGCAGCAGCAGCAGACACGCATTGTTCTCCTTTCTCTGAGATTCTGCTCCGGGTTATTTTTCTTGTGCTGGCCACGGGTGACGGCCCACGACCCCCCGACGATTGGCTCTCCGCCCCGGCCATCGTGAACATGCGGCAGCAAGTCACATCACGTCACTCGTCCAGGCCAGGTGCTGGGTATTCGACCATCTGGGATGGGTTTACAGGGCCGGGCCTTGAACCCACGTGGGTGTCTGTTCCTTTTTTTTTTTTCCCTTTCTTTTCCTTATTTTTTTCTTACCCTCCGCACCCGCGGAAAAAAGAACACCATCAATGTGACGGAAGGAGGGGGCCACGCCGATGCTACCTACTATCGGGGAACGGCACCACGCCTTCTGCAGTGGGCAGTGACAGTCACAGTGAAAGCCACCGTGACATCTTTGGCTGCACATGTTTGTTCTCTGCATGACCACCAGACGAAACGAGCGGCCATGCACAGGCAGGTGACCTGCAGTGCTGTTCTGTCGATGGAACGGGAACATGAACAGCGAGCTCGAACAGACCATGATAACCGGTCAGATCAACCCAGACGAGACATCCAAAAACAACAAATAACAAAAGAAGACGGGAGATTTGGAATAAAAAAAAAAACAAAACCTAAAAATCAGTCCACAAAACTTCCAAGCAAAAGCTCCCTAACAGGGGTAAGCCCTGGGCTTTTTTTTTTTTTTTTTTTTTTTTTTTTTTGTCAGAACCCCGACCCGGCCGGCCATGCATGATTGGCGGGAACAAAGCCTGGCCGTCCCACACCGCCCTTCGGCACGGCGGCGGAACAAATGCGCCTCCGTGGAATAAGTGGGGCGCGCGTGACGGCAGCTCTATTGCTTGTTGCTCTGCTCTAGGCTTAGCCAACCTATCCAAATCCAACCTCACCACTCCACCAAGACGACGTCAACCTGCTCGAGCTCCCCTTCCACACCCTGCGATTTCCCATCCTCGACCGCGACCCAACCGCGAGCCACCCGGCGCAGACAACGAAAGCGAAGCCTCTCCTACTCGTCTCCGTCGTTCCTTGCCGTGCGACTCCCTCCCACAGACCGATTGCAGCCGCGCGCCGCGGGGAGGGGGGCCAAGGGCACGAAAACCACCACCACCGCCGCCATGCCGCCCGCCGGCCTCAAGACCATCATCGCGCTCTCCTTTGTCCTCGCCGTCGGCTTCCTCCTCGTCATCCTGTCGTGCGCGCTCTTCGCGTCGTACTTCCCGCTGCTGGTCGTGGGGACGTACGTGCTCGCGCCGGTGCCCAACTGGATCTGCAGCCGGTGCGCCAACCCGGATGACTTTGTGGAGAGCTCCGGGGCGGCGGTTCTGGACCTGGGGCGGTTCTTGACGGGGTTTCTGGTCGTCATGGGGATTGGTATGTTATGTTACACACACACACACGCACATCCTTGTCCCTTCTCCTCGCACCCATTCCCACAGCTAACCACTCTCCCGGCCCGGTCCGCCACAGCTCTCCCCGTCGTCCTCGCCCACTCGGACCTCATCCGCGTCGAAGCCATGATCATGTCGATAGTGGGCGGCTTGTTGATCTACGGCACCATCATCAGCTTCGGCATGTTCTTCCAGGAGGAGCAGGAGTTTTAGCGCACGGCATTGGTTTGGGGTGTCGAGGCCTGCCGCGCCACGACGCTGCAGATGGAGCACTTTTTTCTTCTTCTTCCACTTGTTGAAATAGCCCAGCAAGGAGCAGCGCGGTAAAAGAAATGAATCTCATGCAACGTCCCGGTCAGAGGCGGTGCGGGAATGAATAGGCATGTGCATAGTACCGCTTTCGCCAAGACTGTAGAGGTCTTCTAATTTAAATTCAGCATTCGCCAGACCATAAGCCGTTGTTTCTTTTTTTTTTTCTTCCTCAGTCTTTCTTCTCCGCACCCACTCCCCCCTTACGCTTTCACCACTCCTCTCGACCTACACAACACCCCATCCACCACGGCCCAGTACCTCCTATTCACTTCACTATCCAACAAAGCCACCCCCCACTCGGCCACAACCTCCCTCACAAAGTCCACATCACACTCCCTTCCTCTACCCCCCGTGCCACATCTCGACCTTCTATTTTTTTTTTTTGGGGGGGAGAAAAGGAGCAAAGTAGAGAGAAGAGATGCCTTAGATACAAAAACAAGAAAACAGGCTTCGACACGGCCCGTCTCCCCTCCTCTACATAACTAACCCCTTGTTCCTTGTACAAGAGAATAGAAGAATGGGGCCCCGGGGCCCCGGGAACGGGGAATCGCCTACATAAACCCAAAGAAGAAGACCGCCCATAAACCTCCATGACACCCATACACCCATCCCATCTACGCCGCGCCTACGCCACGTCCACAAACACCCCCAACGGCCCGCACAGCTTCGTAAACATCTCCTCCCGCTCCCCAGCCTCGCTGCTCAGCGTTGTGACCGCGCCGCCGGCCCCAATGCGCCACACCTCGCGCCCTTCGTCGTCCCCGTCGTGCTCGTCGTCCCACCGGAACAGCGTCCGGATCGTGACGCTCCAGTCCCCGCGTCCCTGCACGTCCAGATAGCCCACCACGCCTTCTGCAGTGGGCAGTGACAGTCACAGTGAAAGCCACCGTGACATCTTTGGCTGCACATGTTTGTTCTCTGCATGACC
>SRQA01001202.1:0-11921 GCA_018360365.1 Claviceps citrina
CGGCGGGTCCAGCCCGTCCGTCGTGTCCACCTCCGAGTCGGGGTTCTCGTCGTCGTCCCAGTGCTTCTTGCCCGCGGCCCGGGCGGCGAGGTCCTTCCGGATCTGCTCCTCCACCAGCGCGTCGGCCGCCTTCTTCTTGGCCGCCTCTTGGGCCTCGCGGGCGGCCTCTTGCTGCTTTTCCTTGTCGGCGGCGGTGTCGTTTCCGCGCTGGGACTTGGGCACGAATTTCGGCCGTAGCATCAACCTCCTGGGTGCTTCTTCCTCTTCTTCCTCTTCCTCATCGTCTTCCTCTGCGGAAGAGGACCCGCTTTCGTCTTCTTCTTCTTCTTCTTCCTCCTCCGACTCCGTCACGAAGCCCTCTGCCGCCGCCGCCGCCGCCGCGAGTTGTTCCGCTTTCGAGGCCGCTATCCTGCGTTGCTCTGCCCGCGCGGCCTCCTCTTGTCGTTTTGAGCCGCCGCCGAGGTCGACTTTGCCGAGGTTGCTGGTGGTGATTTTGCCGGCGCTGGCGGCCTTGGGGGGGGGTGGCATCGCCGCCGGCGCCGCCGGCGACTCGTCGGCGTCGCTGCCTTCGGAGTCGGAGGACGACGAGGTTTCGTGGACGGTGGGTTTGCCGGCGCGATGGCGCTGCGGCCGCGCCGGGTTGGCGGTCATGCGCTTGGGGGGCATGTTTGCCGGTGGGACGAAGATACGGTGGAGGAAGAGGGGGGGGGGGGGGGTGGTCGTGAAACTCAGCTTTTGTTGGATGAATACGTCTTGGGTTCATGTGGTAGAACTTGAATTTGATGGCGATAGCTGCTCGGGCTCTGTTCTGGCTGTTTAGCAATCACGATGAACCTCGATCGGGAGGTTGCTTGCAAGCCGAGACAACCCCATCCGGATGATCCATGGGTACCCCTCAACAGCTGCAAGCAGGTGCGTGGCAAGTGGCAACCCTCCTCCCGCCAGCAAAAAGAGAAAAGAGGTCGGCGCTTCGAAATACTCGCTCCAACAAACCACAGACACCTGCGCCCGGCATATCACTGCGCAAAATGACCCCGAGCTCTACACGAACAGCGCTTGTCACAGGTGCGACCGGCCTCCTCGGACGGGAAATCACCAGGGCCTTTGGCCAAAGCCCCGACTGGACTGTCAAGGGCACCGGCCACTCACGAGCTGATGGCGTCGACGTGCTGAAGCTGAACCTTGAAGATGAGGATGTTGCGGAGCTCGATAGGATTCTGGACGAGACAAAGTTCGTGCCCCATCGTCACAGTGATTACGATTAGCGTTTGCGAGCTGCTAATGGAGCGCTCTCGTGCAACTCGGAAAAATGATTTTTTTTTTAAAAAAAAAAACAGACCCCAGGTTATTGTTCATGGTATGGCGCTCCTGGCACCATCGATTCTGCCCAAAGAAGCTCTCTAATCACTGGTGTTTTTTTTTTTTTCCTCCTTTTCCTTCATTTAGCCGCGGCTCAGCGGTTCCCAGACAAAGTCGACAAAGACCCAGATGCTGCTCGAGCCTTGAACACTGCAGCAAGCCGGCGACTGGCACAAGTAGCACTCTCGAGGGATATTCTCCTCATCTACATCTCCACCGACTACGTGTTCCCGGGCACGCCCGGTGGTGCGCCGTATGAAGCCGATGCAGTGCCCAACCCCCCCAATCTGTACGGCCAGACCAAACTGGACGGGGAGATTGCCGTGCTGGACGTTGCCAAGACGATGGACAAGGTTGGCTCGGCAGTCGTGCTGCGAGTCCCTGTCTTGTATGGGCATGCAGAAACGCCTGCCGAGAGCGCGGTCAATGTCTTGATGGATTCAGTCTGGAAGGCTCAGACCGAGGGCACCAAGATTCAGATGGACCACTGGGCCATTCGCTACCCTACCAACACCGCGGACGTCGGTCGGGTGTGTCGAGGTATGTTTCACATGTAGCTTGGTCGTGGCATTCCTCGCCCATCATCCTTGTTTGTTGTTTTGGGCACCCGGCCATGAAAGCGTATCGCCTGGAATGCGATCGGGCAAGGAAAAGCGCTGACTCGACGACTCGATAGACGTCGCAGCCAAATATCTTGACGCAGACGCAGCAGGTGACCGTAGGACACTGCCATCCATTCTTCAGTTCTCAAGTGAAGACAAGATGACCAAGTACGAAATCTGTCAAACGTTTGGCAACATCATGGGCCTAGACATTGCCAACATTGAGGCGAATGCCCAGGGCAATGACCCCAACGCCACGGTGCAGAGGCCATACGACTGCCACCTCAGTACCTCTGCGCTCAAGAAGCTTGGCATCGACATTACCACCTCCGACTTTACTGAGTGGTGGCGGCGCGAGGTGCGGGCATTTGGCAAATAGAACGAGGGGGAGCCGATTGCGACTTTCTGTCTCGGCTAAAAAAAAACAGTCGAGATTGCAGCTGGAGGTGGCGTGGCCTGAGTTGGGTGTCAAATGTGGAACGCACAGAATCCCTTTCGAGTACTTCTCTGACGGAACGTGCTTTTTTTTTTTTTTTTTTTTTTTTTTTTTTTTTTTTTTTTTTTTTTAATATTATCTTGTCGATTTAGGAAGCTATCCGGGGCAGATAGTCTGGCAGAAAAGAAGCATGACAACCAAACAAGCAAGAACAGAAACGAAATCACGCGCGGCAAAAAAAAAAAAATGTCACTTTTCATTTTTAGTCTCTCACCGAATGCCGTTGCTACGAGTCCGTTGGATTGGCTGGGGTTCACGACTGTGGCGGGATGCTACGCGATTATAGTTGACGGTCTTGATGTCTGTCGTCATGACTGCGGTGGGGAAAACTGCCTCGGACGGGAAAACGGAGAATGCCAATGGCAATGAAAAACATGCGCCTTGTCGGTAATACGTACAACAAGGGGCTTTCGGGGATACATACGACGGGGGGGTGATGTTTATTCTTGGACGAAGGGGGGAAAAAGGGCGTGGGGGGGGGGGGGCGCCAAAAAAAGAAAGATAAACCCTAATGTAAGGGCGCCACTCCCAATCGGCTGGGCACACGGTGGGAAAGGTGTCTGGTGAGCAGTGATTTACACAAACACAAATGCAGGGCAACAGCTCGTTACAGAGGAACGAGGCACCAGCGTTGAGAACCCCCTGTGCCGTGCCGAATCATGAACCGGATCTCATTCCATCCGCCGAAGATGGACCTTGAGAAACCCAGGCTGCATGAAAACGTAGACTCGTATGCAAACGCTTTCAATATACGACAGGAGCTGGCGGGAGGCGCTGTGCGACCTGTCAGTTGACTGACTGCATTGAGCACATCAAAAAATGCAGTGTTTCCTCGGCGTGGGGCGACCTTGCTTCAGAAAACGGGCCATGGCTTCGAAAATACGAAAGAAGAGGAAACCCGAAAACAAGAAAGAAAATTAGAAACAAGAAATGAGACGAAAGCAGGTAAGTAACGAGGCGCAGTTGGCTTGGCTTGGCTTGCCGCGGAAGGAAGAAAATAATAAATAATAATAATGAAACCAAAAAAATCAGATGTCCAGCCGTGATCAATCAGCTCGGGATGACACCGGTGAGGTTCTTGAGCTACCCGCCGACAAAACATGGCAGGTTTTCGCTCTCGTGCCATGAAAGAGAGCCATGCCGTCACCAGACTGGAAAAAAGAAGAAGACTAGAAGGAAAAAAAAAAAAAAAAAACTTTTCGCGTCAAGGGCCCGTCTGTCTGACTGGTGGTGTGTACGGGGGGAACTGGCCAGGAGGGCTTTTGATGCTGATGCAGTCATGCAGCGATGTAGTCATGCCGATGGAGACGGAGATTGGATGATGGGGGCCCGAGACACGCAGGCTCGGGCAAAATGGCTTGGAAAAGGCCCTGGAATGCAATCCTCGGCAGAGGGGGAGAGAAAACGACGCAGCCGACGCGTCGAGGCATGCAATGCATTGATGGATGCACACGCATGGGGCTGCCATTCTGGCATCCATCCATCCATCCAGGGCCAGAGAACAGGAAAAAAAAAAAAAAAAAAAAAACACCGTCCCCTGGGACCAGACTAGTGCGAGCACACGACGTAACAGGGAAAGACAACAACACGTGTCTCGATGGCATGTTGGCTTGCTGGCATGCTGGCATGTATGATATATTGATATTGGCATGTTGCCCGTCCTCGGGAGCCCCCCCCCTTTTTTTTTTTTTTTTTTTTCTTGACCCCCTTCGCTGGCCCCCTTATCACCCATCACCCATCTGCTCTCGGTTTCGGGAAGCACTTTGTGGAGGACGTGGGCTGGATGCTGAGAAGTTGGTCATATAGTTTGACTGGCCGCTTCGTTTTTTCTTCCGCTGTCGCTCCGCTATCATCAGCATCATCATCATCATTGTTGTTGTTGTTGCTTTTTGATTTTCCGCCCTCTTTTCCCGTTTCCCGTTTTCCGTTCTCGCGACATATTCTCCGAGTGGGTGTCGCGGATTGCCGTTTCGATCGAATTCAGCCGGCTGATAAGCGAGCAAGTCAGCAACGCAGCAACAACGATGGCCGCCGACGCCACGGCAGGGGTTGCAGCCCCCGTCGAGGCGGCCCCGGCTCCACTTTCGCGCAGATTGTCCCGGTATCGTGTGCTTCGTGGAAAGAGCGTCTCGCTGCCACGGAACTTCCATGTCTTCCACGGCAGTCCCGACGATGGCGACGATTCCCGCGACGATTCCCGCGACGATTCCCGCGACGATTCCCGCGACGGCCCTCCTCGGGGCACGTGCGCGGAGCCGCCTCGGGCCGGCACGACAAAGGTGCTGAGTCCCAAGCCCATCAACGTCGCGGCCCGGGCGAAGCTCAGGATGCTCGAGAGCGTCAAGTCGCCCGTCTGCAGCATCTGCCAGCCGGCCGGTGGGGGGGGCGCCACACAATGCCAGATGCACGGCTCCCAAGACGGCATTGGAGGCATTGGAGGCAGTGGCATTGGAGCGGGCCCGGGCAGAACAATGCCGCTCGAGGCGTCTCTTCCAAATCAAGGCGGCCATGCAAGGGACAGGTTCGCGTCCGCTCCAGAGGCAGAGGCAGAGGCAGAGGCAGAGGCAGAGGCTGAGCCCGAGCCCGAGCCCGAGCCCGAGCCGGGACTCCAAGAGCAGCCACGAGGTCTCGTCCAGGAACATGCCCTTCCGTCACACACTCCCGAGACAGCCAAGGGCGGGCAAGACGAGGCTGAAACGGATCGAATGCCCGCCGAGCAGCAGAAGAAGCTCGACCTTGCGCAACTCCAGGCACAGCTTGTCACACCCCTCAAGCCGAAGCGCGCCATTTTCCAGAGCCTGTCCTTCTTCTCGAGAAACAAGGGAGCGGCTGTGACGAGCAAACCCAGCCAGCCCAGCACCCCAACCAGCATCGTGTCTGCCGTCTTTTCACCTTCTCTGAGCCACCGCAGTCGTGACAGCAGCTTGGAGGAACTGTCGACGCCCGCCGCTCCAGTGGCCAACAAGATGAGCTTCATTGAGCCTGGCGGCAAGGGCGTTGTGCCCCAGACGGACGCACCCATATCCGCAATCAATGGCGGCGAACGAGTAAGTGAAACTGATCACAGTACCTTGGAGATGGATGGCAAGAGCCGCCAGAGGATTTGCCCGTCCTTTGTCTTGGCCAAAAAAAAAAAAGAAAAGAAAAGAAAAGAAAAGAAAAGAAAAGAAAGGGGCTTGACTGACTGACTGACTGACTGACACACACGCTTTCCGTTTCCACCATAGCGAGTCGTTGTTCGATGTTCATCGTCGACCATCAACCTGCCCGTCACAGCAGACACTTCGCCCATCGACATCGTCACGTCCACGGCGGAGATGACGAGGCATAGCCTGACGCCGGCCAATTGTGTCATTATTGAATGCTATTCCACTCTCGGCTTGGAGCGTCGCCTGCGTCGGTACGAACGTATTCGTGACGTGATGAATTCGTGGGATCGTGATCAGCAGAACTCGCTGCTCGTCATGTCGTGCGACCCGACCGCAAGCGACCATCAGCTCGATATTGCGTCGGTCCCCCGGACGGAGGAGCCGCCCTGTGGGTTTTCCATGCAGATGTACCACTCGTCCAAGCCTGGCAAATGGACCAAACGATGGGTGACGCTGCTTGACAACGGGCAGATCTATGCGGCCAAATCAGCCAACGCGCACCCGGCCAACAACAGCAGCAGCAGCAACAACAAGGATTGCTCTGTGCTCTGCCACCTGACAGATTTTGACATCTACACGCCCAAGGAGAGCGAGATGCGGCGCCATCTCAGGCCCCCGAAACGGTTCTGCTATGCCATCAAGAGTCAGCAAAAGACGGTCGTCTTCGCCAATGGCGAGAACTTCCTTCACCTCTTCTCCGTGGAAGACGCCCAGCAAGCCGCCTCGTTTTACGAAAAGGTCCACGGCTGGCGAAGCTGGTACATGGTCAACCGCATGGTCGATTTGGGGGACAAGGACAGACCACCCCAGCTTGCGCTCGATGCCGACAACAAGAGGCTCATGGGTAGCCCCCCGAAGAGCAGCAGCAGCAGCAGCAGCAGCAGCAGAAACGGCCATGCTGCAGCCGGCGGCAAGGCCTCGGGCCGCACAGATGACGCACACGCCCAGGAGCCTCTCATGGACGTCAGTGAGTTCCGCGTGAGCAAAAGCACAATGGACGAGACGCACATGCGTGCCACTCGAGCCAGGCCTTGCACGCGAACCAGGCACGGCTCGCTCACGCCCGAGATCCCAAAGACGGTCAGCGAGGAGGAGCCCGGGTTGTTCTCGGTTGACGGGCTGTTGGGTGACCTGTACGAGAAGCGCAAGCAAGCCGAGGCCGCCGCCCCGGCCTCTACGGCCAAGCCCGCCGACGGGCCCTTCACCGAGGCGCCATCACTGCTGAACGGAGGCATCACGAAGAAGGACGAGCCCAAGTCGTGGTTCCCGTCGGCAGCGGAGCACTCGGCTCGAACCCGGCACACGCAGCAGCAGCAACAGCAACAACAACGAAGACCAATGACCAGCGCGGGCGTGAGACATGCATCGGGCCAGCAGCCGCTCATCCATTTCGCGGCCGGCGGCGGTGCGGCAAGAGATGCTCGCGACGCCGCGGCCGCCGCGTCTGTGAGGAGACTTTCTAGTCGCCGAGGCCTGCCGCCGTCTCATGGCGGCGGCGGCAGCGGCAGCGGCGGACTCCCCCCTCCTCTCCCTCCTCTCCCTCCTCTCGGAGTCGGCCTTCAGCGCCAGCAGAGCCGATCTTATTCTTCACATTCACAAAGAAGGCCGTTCCCCCCGGATGCTCATCTGCAGCCGCCTGTCCCGCCTGTGTCCTTGCGGCGGCTGCATCACGGGGAGGTGCCTTCTCGGCCACCCTCACGATATCCCTCTGAACCTCTAGTAAACAGGGCACGATGAGGGGCAGAAAAGAGAGAGAGAGAGAAGTTTGAGTCAGTCGGTGGCTTCTCCCAGTGGCATTGCGTTTTGTTGTCCTTTCTTGCTCAATACTATGCACGGCGCACAGGAAGGGAGACCGGGAGACCGGGAGACCGGGAGACGGGTTGACGTCAAGGACAAAAAGATGCGATTTGTTTCTTCTTCTTCCTTCTTCATCTTTTCCTTTGCTCTAGCTGATTTCGAGTCTCGTCGAGAAGATTGCATTTGGAATGCTGCAGGAAATTGGCCAAGTTGGACACCACAGGAGGCAATAACAACAACAACAACAACAACAACAACAACAACAACAAGAAAGAGGTGGCGTGGCGTTGACTCTTAGAATATTTACTTCGGGAAAGGGGGACGGATGGGGAAGGCCGAGGAGGTTGACGCGTGCTTCATGATGGATATTGCTCCTTTCTTCTTGTGCGGTTTTGTTATGGATGCGCGGACCTGGCCGAGCGATAGAGGTCGATTCCCGTAAGCGTAAACAGTCGAGTCAGTCTTCCATGGGAATCTTGGAATGTTGTTTCCTTCGTGAGCCTCGTGAGCCCCATGTTCATCACATGTGGCTTTCTGGACACACAGTGCGTACGCAGCCGTGCAGTACACTGTGCATGCCACTTTCCCCCAGCCTCGGAGCCAGGCTCGCTCGTGCGGCGTGCCGGTGACATGGACGCGACGAACTTCCCAGCAACACCCACCATCTGTCTGTCCTTGCTCTGTTCATCCGACATTTCTTCCTCATCCCACACAGTGTCCCATAGATTCATCCGACCTTGCGCCCCAGGTGTGGAGGAGGCCCGGCGTCAACGGTTTTTGGGGTTTTGGCGGGTGGTGGGTGACGACGCGACAGGCGCTTGAAAAATCGCGGGAGGCAAGGCGCGCACGGCACTCTGGTGACCTCTCCAGGCTGGAAAGCGGTTCCCGGGTGGCGACGGCGGCATGGCGCTGAGCGCGCAGGAGGTCTTGTACCTGCGAGGGGCGCTTCAGGATGCCGTGATCAAGACGTCCGAGAGGTGCCTGTACTCGTCGGCGAAATGGTACCTTGTTTTCCATTCTCCTCCTCTCTTTTCCCTCTTAGTCTCCTCCTCCATTCTCTGACTCTTTCTTCCCAGGGCCGCCGAGCTCCTCAACGCCCTCCCCGAGCCGGCGGACGAAGAAGAGGACGATTGCACGTCCCCCGAGCCGGCCCCGAGGCGCACATCCCCCCTCTTCACACCCAACGTCGATCCGGAGGAGGCGGCCCTCGAAGCCAAAGAGCTGAGCAGATATCTCCTCGCCAAGTCCCTCTTCGACTGCAAAGAGTTCGACCGATGCGCCGCCGTGTTCCTCCCCGACTCGCTACTCTCGTCTGTCCTGGCTTCGCATTCCGAGGCTGCGGCTGCGGCTGCGGCTGCGGCTGCGACGACGATGACGACGACGACGCTGGCCACGCCGTCACAGCGGCGGTCCAAGGGCAAGGCGAGAGCTACTGCCGAGGCGGGGAGGCCGTCTGATGCTGGGGGGGGTGCGGCGGCGCCGTTGCCGAGGCTCAGCCAGAGGAGCTTGTTTCTGGCCCTCTACGCAAAGTTCATGTCGGGCGAGAAGCGGAGGAACGAGGAGTCGGAGATGGTCATGGGCCCACAGGACTTGGGCACCGTGGCGAATAAGCAGCTCCTCGTGGTTGGTCGATTCCTGGCCGCGTGGTTCAAGGAGAGGACCACGGCGGACGAGGAGGTCGTGGGGAGCCAGGGCTGGCTGGAGTACTTGTGAGTCTTCTCATCCTCTGGAGCTCAGCAAAGTGTAGTTGCGGTGTAGGTGCTGACGATGGCGGCTCGCGGATCCCTGCTTGCCTCACAAGGTACGGGATGGTGCTTGCAAAGGAGAAGAACGATGCGCAGGCGATGGACTTCTTGATGAGAAGCGTGCACAAGTGTCCTATGAACTGGGGTTGCTGGCTGGAGATGACGTCCTTGATATCACGGGTTGAAGAGGTATTTGGACACACACACACTTGAGAAACCCCCCTGGATGGTGAAACGTGCTGATCCGTCGACCGCGTCCAGCTCAACCAGATCGCGCGGCACTGTCCGCAGAACATTGTGTCCTTCATGTTCCATCTCCACACGTCGCTCGAGCTGTACCAGCAGACGCCCAGCCTGGCCAACTCTCTCGAGCAGCTCCTGTCCATCTTCCCGACGTCGTCCTTCCTGCTCACCTGCACCGCCCTGCTCGCCTACCACGCCAAGGACCTCCTGGCGGCCGAGCAGCACTTCAGCCGGCTGCTCTCGCTGCACCCGCACCGGCTCGACTCGCTGGACCACTACTCCAACATCCTCTACGTGCTCAACATGCGGCCCAAGCTGGCCTTTGTGGCCCACCTCTGCTCCGCCGTCGACAAGTTCCGGCCCGAGTCGTGCGTCGTCATCGGCAACTACTACTCCCTGCTGTCCATGCACGAGAAGGCGGTGCAGTACTTTAGACGGGCGCTGACGCTGGACCGTTCCTGCCTCTCGGCCTGGACGCTCATGGGCCACGAGTACGTCGAGCTGAAGAACACGCACGCCGCCATCGAGTCGTACCGCCGCGCCGTCGACGTCAACCGCCGCGACTACCGCGCCTGGTACGGGCTCGGCCAGACGTACGAGATGCTCGAGATGCACACCTACTCCCTCTGGTACTACAAGAAGGCCGCCGGCCTGCGGCCCTGGGACGGCAAGATGTGGATGGCCGTCGGCTCGTGCCTCCAGAAGATGGGCCGCGAGCGCGATGGCATCAAGGCGCTGAAACGGGCGCTCCTGGCCGATGCCTACTACGACGTGGGCAGCAGTTTTGGCGGCGGCGGCGGCGGCGGTGGTGGTGACGTTGTCGGCGCGCGCGCCGCCGCCACCGGCCACATGGACCCCGACATACTGCTCCAGATTGCCGTCATGTACGACCAGCTGGGCGAGGAGGAAGAAGCAAAGGCCTACATGGAGCTCTGCGTCGCGCAAGAGGAAGGCACCGCCGCCGCCGCCGCCGCCGCCGCCGCCGCAGCAGCAGCAGCATCGGACGCGAACAACAACAACAACAACAACAACAACAACAACAACAACAACAACACCAACAACAACCCCCTCAACGACTCCCTCATGATCCACACCGACTCGCCCGCCGGCTCGGACGATTTCCAACCCCCCGGCCCCGGCCACAGGCCCGACGACAAGGCCTCCGCGCCCGTCGACGAGCGCGCCACCGTCGCAGGCGCAGAAGGCACGGGCGTGACGCCCGCGACAAGCAAGGCCAGGATGTGGCTCGCGCGCTTCGCCATGCGCACGTGCGACTACGCGGCCGCGAACCGGCTCGCCATGGAGCTGTGCCAGGACGGGGTCGAGGTGGAGGAGGCGAAGGCCCTGGTGAGGGAGGTGCGGTCCCGGATGGAGGCGGCGGGTTTGTTGGGCGGATCGGATGGCTAGGCGAGGGGTTGGTGTTTGCTAAGGAGTTTTTTGGGAGGGATTAGCATCGTTTGGGTCTGGTGGACCTGTTTTGGAGGTTATTGTTTCTGGTTTTGGTGTTTGTGTGTTTGGGCTGGTGGCGAGGTGTGCTGCGGTCGACGGTCCACGGAGTAGATGGGCGGGCAGGGGCGAGGATGCGGAGAGGATATGGATACGGCGAGGAAGATGTGGTGGGTGGGGTTGGAGATGAGCCCTTGGGAGGATGTGATGGTTGGAAGCACGTACATACATACATACATACATACATACCTACACATACACACACACACTTGCCTTTCATAGCCCCTACTAAAGTGGGACCACGTAAACATCCCCCCCAACGCGCCCCTTCAGCAGCTGGGCAGCCAGGCAGGCAGACCCCAAAACTGTTCTTGCGGACTAAAATATTTGGCATAGGAGAAGGAATACTATTTTTCTGTTTTATTAAGCTCTTTTCTTTTCATTTATTTGGCCCTTTTTTTTTTTTTTTTTTTTTTTTTTTTTTTTTTTTCTTCTTCCCTCGAAAGAACAGCCATCTAGGTAAGTGTGCCATGTGCCACCTCGAGGTTAATAACAAATAATAAATAATAGGTATTAGATAATAGTGAATAGTACGATAAAAAAAAACGATTGCCCTTCTCTCTCTCTCTCTCTTTTTTTTTTTTCTATTTTCCTTCTTTTCTTTGTGCAGAGTAAACAGCTCCTTTTGACAACAACGCCGACAACAAAAAACCACACGACATGAAAATTATATCCTAGTAAAGAAAATTGACACCTCTCATCGCCAAAATGTCTTTTCGTCCCGTGAACGCAAAGCTCCCTTAGAACATCGCAGCGACAAGACCGGCGACGGCCAGGGCGCCGAAACCAGCGTTGGCCTTGTCGGCAGCGCCTGTGACGGCAACAGGGGTCTCGGGTTCGGTCTCGGCCGGGGGC
Organism: Claviceps citrina; assembly: GCA_018360365.1. NCBI lineage: Eukaryota > Fungi > Ascomycota > Sordariomycetes > Hypocreales > Clavicipitaceae > Claviceps > Claviceps citrina. Next base: position 11,753 of record SRQA01001202.1, read on the forward strand.
GGAACCTCGACCGGCGCGGGGACAGGCTTCCCGGGAGGGGAGACGACCTTGCCAGGGGGGGGGATCTCGGCCGAGGGAGGTGCAGGCTTTCCAGGGGAAGGAGGAACAGGTTGTCCAGCTGTTGGTGGAATAGCCTGACCAGGAGGGGGGGGCGCGGGATGTCCAGCCG
>SRQA01001203.1:0-11917 GCA_018360365.1 Claviceps citrina
ATATATTATACTTATACTAAACTTAATAAACTTAAGAGCTACTATAGTACTAAGCTAGTAATCCTAATAATTAAGTATAAGTTTACTATAAATTTAACCTTATTTAGCTATAATAAGGTATCTAAGCGCTATATTTAGTATAAGGATTATAGTAATATATATAAGATAGTATATATTCTTTATACTATAGTTTTCTATGCTTTTACTAACTCCTATCCTTAGTATTACCTAACCTTTACTAGTAACTTTACTAATTTAGTAAAGCTTTTAGGCTAGACTAGGTTTTTACTAGCTAAGTATACTCCTCTTACTAAGGAGAAGGAGAATAATAATAATAATAAAAATAATACTACTAGTAATAATAAGGAAAAGGAGATAGAGGAAATTACTACCCCCTTACTAGCTATTTGCTACTATACTTATATTACTACTACTTATATTACTACTACTATTATTTCCTTAGTTCTATTTCTATATTCTAATAACTTTTGCCTTAGGATTACTTATAGCTTACTTAACTTACTATATAGTTTTATTTATATTAATATAGCTTATTATATTACTTTTAGGCTAACTAGGGTAGTAAAAAAATATTAGGTATATAGCTTCTTGCCTATTATTTACTCTTTATTTCCTAATATTTCTATAGGCTACCTTTATAGTATACTACTAGTATATTATCTTATAATAGTATCTTACTATTATAATATATAGTCTAGTACTATTACCTAGAATTATAAGTATTTTATAATATAATTACCTTTATTTACCTTATTTTTTGCTAATAAATATACCCCCTTAAGCTAACTATAATAATATTCTTATAGTTTAGAAAGCCTAGATAAAGTTATATTTATATCCTAAGGACCTAGGGTATCTCCCCTAGGTAATTACTATTTAGTAGTTTTTTGCTTTAGTTAGGGGGTTACTTAATAAGAAAGAAGACTATAATAAGTTTACTAGTCTTACTACTAGTGTTATAATAAGGACTTTTCTAGTAAATATCCCTGTGGTATAGGGGGTGTTTCTTTTGTTTTTTAGGGGTAGTTTTAGGGTCTTAATTAATTTATCTTTTTTTTTTTTAATATGTAAATAATATACTAAATAATAGCTAGTGTTTTTTAGGAGCTTATTATCCCCTTTTTATTAGTAACTATATTTTTTTTCTATATACTACTATTAGCTATAGTATATTTATATCCTTATCTAGGACCTATTAATTATATTTACTTAGCTATCCCTTTTACTTTACTAGGTAATAAGTCTCTTCTTTAACTATTTTTTATTCTTTAATATCTTTAACTTAGTAGTGTTTATTTTCTTCTTTAAGGTCTAGTATATTTACTTACGTATTTATACTATTTTTATAGTAATTCTATAGCTTAAGCAGGCTAATATAAAATATATTATATAAGTAGCTATACTTTTCTAGTAGTATTAGTTTATATACTTGCTTTCTAATTACCTAAATAATATAAAAGGGTCCTAAAAACCTAGAGGTTAGCTTATATTTCGCTTCCTTTACCTTAATATTCTAGGCTAATAATAGTATAAGGTCCCTATACTTAAACATTAGTAATAGTATATATTATTTATTATAGTATTTTACTTAGGATTTACTAGCCCTTTACTATATTTTTTAAAGTTATTTATATGCTTTCTATAGCTTTATTACTTAGGCCTCTGCCTCTAGTACCTCTCCCCTAGTAGTTTTATCTCTAAGACTAAGGCAAAATTTAGGATAATACCCTATAAGTATATAGTAAGGAGTAAGGCCTGTTAATTAGTTAACTATATTATTATAAGCAAATTAAGCCTATAGTAGTAGCTTTAGCTATACTAATTAGTTCTTTCTAATAAAGTAATAAAGGTAATGTTTAAGGACTTAGTTTATTTATTTTATTTAATTATTAGTTTACAGGTAAAAAGCTATAGAAAGCCTTTGTTTTATCTTAGAGTAGAAATATAGCTTAGACTAGAATTTGCTTATAAATACTAATTCTTTATCTAATATAATGCCCTCTAGCGCGCTAAATATTGATTTAATTTTTATATAAAAGGTCTTTGCTAGCTTAGTAGTATTAATTATAATAATAATAGGAAGGAATATAAAATACTTAGTAAATTAGTTTATAATTACTAGGATTAAGTTAGTTTCTTACTTATAGTAGAATACTTATAGTAATTTTATAATAAAGTCTATTAATACTTTAACCTATAGTTACCTTAGTATTAAAAGTAATTTAAGCTTTTTATATAGCTTATACTATCTTACTATAATATGCTAATATTTAGTATAACTAAATATATAGTTTGCTACTGCCTCCTATAGGCTAGGCTAGTAGAAATTATATTATAGTAATTTAATTATTTAATTAATACTAAAGTAACTAGCTAAGGGATTATTATAGTATAGCTATAAAAGCTTTATTTATAAAATAGGGTCCTAAGGTACTACTACCTAGTTATTATATATTAAGAGGCTATATATATTATATTTTTATATTCTAGCATTTCCCCTTCCTTTTACTGCCTCTTAGGCCTAGCTACTTATTTAAAGGTTTTAGTTATAATCCTAAGCTATTTTTAGTAGCTAAGCTAGTAACCTATTTATAGTATAGTTATATAAATCTAGTAACATAATAGCTACCTAGATTTTATGTAATTTAATACTAAAAATATATCCTACTTTAGCTATAAATTTATTAACTACTAGCTTATACTTTACTAGTATTTTAGTAGCTACCTTACTTATCTAGACCCTAAGATTATAAACTAGAGTATTTTCCTCTCCTAAAGGTATCTTATTATATTATTATTAATCCCCTATAACTAAAGTATTTTCCTCTCCTAAAGGTATCTTACTATATCTTCTCTTAGGTATTATAACTCTTTTTACTTCTTTTATAAGATATATCTCTCTAGGCTTATTAGCATTCTTATTACTTAGGGCAAATAAAAACTTCTTTTATAAGTTAGGTAGTAGCCCTAAATTTATTAGTATTTTGCTATTATAATTTAGCTATCTTAATAGTATATTAGTAGGGTTGCTTTTACTTAGTTTATATTTAATAATAAAGTTAAAAGGTAATAGAAATATATACTATTATACTTGCCTACTATTTAGCTTTAGTAGCCTTATAAAAGTCTAAAGGTTATAGTAGTTTAATAGGACTTTAACTAGATTCTTTACCCTTTTAATATAGTATTACTAGTATTTAAATAACTTAACTATTATAAAAAGCTCTTAGTTAGTAATACTATAATTTCTTTTTATATTTATAAACGTCTTTAACTAAAATACTATAGGGTAGTATTGCTTATTATTATCTAGCTATAAGATAATACTAGCTATTATAAAGACTAAAGCGTTTGTTTTAATCTAGACTTACTTATTAGGGTTATAGTAATAAAGAAAAGAGGCCTCCTAGAAGGCAGCTTTTAGCTATATAAACGCTATCTTTTTAGCTAGTCTAAATTAGAAGGTACCTTTTTATATATTATTTTAGCTACTCTTTATAAGTGTGTTTAAAGGTATTATAATACTAGAGTATTAGTATATAAAGTATTTGTCGGAATCATCGCACACATTACGGGTCAACCTCGGCACCCTCGGCTTAGCCTGCGGCTCCGCCCGGCTAAGCAAGGATGCACGTAATGTAATTAGCCGCACCACAAACCACTATGTGAATGTGGGGGCACGCAGAGTTTAACACGTATAAAAGGAGGCATATAATAGACCCCTTAGATAGCTTTCTCTTAGAAGATATAACTAAATAAAACCCCCTTATGTGTACATACCTTTTACCTATAGTTATATATAACCTACAGGTATCTTTTACCTATGCTTATTTAATACTAATTAGTAGTTATAAGACTATAGATTAGTAAAGATTACTATAGGAAAGCTAATTTTATTATTATAGGTTAGCCTAATTTTTTAGGTCCGCTTATAAAATAACTATCTTATACTAAGGCAATTCTATTATTACAGACTAGCTTATCTACTAAGTTTGTCTATAAGATAGCCGCTTTATACTTAAGTAATTCTATTATTATAGGTTAGCTTAATCCTTTAAGCCTGCCTAAAAGATAGCTATTTTATACCCTTGCTAACTACTATACTCTTCCTCTTTAGAAGAATAACTATAAAAGACCCCTCTGTCTAATAATAAACTAATTAATTAATTAGTTAAGATAACAGACTCTAATAATAATAACTTTATAGTAGGAAGTATCCCTAACCTCCCCTAAGCTATAGAACGCTTTAAAGATATTATTAACCCTAATTAGCATGTTTAGAAGACTAATTGCCTAATCCCTGCCCTTTGCTTAGAAGAGGAAATCGCTAGTAGAATTGCTTAATTTATCTATAATATAGAAGTAGAAGATATCTGTAGCAAGGCCCTCTAGCTAGAATTTATTAGTAAATTTAGCTAATAGTTAGAAAATACCTATAAGAAACTCCTAGCACCCCTTATAGGAGCCTTTTAAATCTTCCTAGAAAGAAGGGGCATTTACTTTACAAATAATAGAAGCCTAATTACCTAGAAACTTAAGACAATAGCCCTAGCCCTCTTAATGCCTTAACCCCCTAGAGCAAAAGAGACTATAACTTTATAAACCTTTTAAACCACTTAATTATTAATAAAAAAAAGAGGCAAAAGCTACCTACCCCTTATAAAGATAACTTAAAGCTACCTTAACTCTCCTATATAAGAAACTATATAAGAGGTCTTACACTCTCTTAGAAAGATTCCCTCCCTGCCCCCTATAATAGCCATAAGAGACTCTAAGTAAGAATACCTATAAGCTTTATAATCTACCCTAATGCCCTTTAATCCCTCTAAGGCATTGCTTCTACCTCTAGAGATACAAAGACCCTCTAGAGGAATATATAAGGAGCCTGCAAGATTAATTAATTTATTAGTAGTAATTACAAAGAAGATTATAAACCTTTATTAGGTCTACTCTAATAATAATAAGTATAGTAGAGACCTTTATAACTTCTTTCACAATAAATATAGTATATTCCTTGCCCTTTATAACTAACTTAATATCCTTAAGAATGCTTTCTATAAGGCCTTCCCTATAATGCTTAAGGGTAACGCAGCTATGCATTATAAGGACTATATCTAAGGCCTAGGGATAACCTTTAATAAAATAGTATAATCTGTTAGAGAACGCTTTAAAACCTAGAATACAGGCTAAGTTTACTAGACAAACCTTAGGACTATTATACTTTGTAAGGTAATGACTAAGAACCCTAAGAAAAGCATAACTAAGGCTCTTAACCTCCTTACTAACCAGATCCTTAAGATCTACCGCGGACTTTAAGGAAGCTATATTAATAATATAAAAATATAGAACACCCTTCTTACTGCTATTAATAACGTCCCTAAATATAGCTATACTATTTATAATAGCTACTTAACATACAAAAACCTTACTGCTAAGATCTAGAAATTTATTAGGATTGCTAAGAAGGATAAACGCCTTAAACATAGCGGATTCCTTTAGCATAATAAGACTCTAAGATATAAGACTTTGTAATTATTACTTGCTTTCTATATTAACTATAAGTTTAGCTAGAGCTGTAGCTACACTCCACGAGGTATGTAATAAAGAAAAACCTTATAATACTATATTTATAGCAAAGAAAGATACTAGTTTATAAAGCATTCCTCTTAAGAGCGTTAAAATGCTAGATCTAATTAGAACCGTCTCCTAATGCATTATAACAAGCCTATAGACTAAAAGTAGTAGCAATTCCTTCTTAACATTAAAGGATTATATAATTCTAACCTTAATAGCCTTAACTTAGAAGAGATTTATAATATAATCTATAAGACTAAAGTTATAATAGCTGCCACCACTACCTAGTCCTCCCTAACCCCTTAAAGACAGCCTAACCCTAATACCTTTAATAATAATGCCCTTATAATATTATAATTCCTTACCTATGCTCTTAAGACCTCTATATTGTTTTCTAAAGTGCCTAAAGGCATAGAAATTATTAAATTCCTTTGTTACAAAGCTTTATGCCACGCTCTCTCTTAGAGAGATTCCTATATTAACATTGCCGCTAACATTGCTAATAATATAATCACTACTAATTATATAGCGGAATTATGCTATTCTAGTAAGATTTTCTATAGCATCCTGCTAGATACTAGTGCCTTAGGAGTCTTAATAGCTAGGATGCCCTAGGTTAAGGCTTTATAGCGCCTAATGCTATAGTTATGGATTAATAAGGCTTAATAACATAAGATTAGCTTTAGAGCAGGAAAAGCCCTCTCTAAAGGCATCCTTTATATGCTAACTATACTTAGAGATATTAACTTTTATGTTTTGCCTACTAATACTCCTTTCTTATACTATATTATAGATATAGACTAGATAGGCATAAGGCTAGATAATCTATAGAATATACTAATCTAAGGGACTAAAGAGATCCTTATAACCTAATAATAGGGTTACCTATAGTAGCACCTAGAGCCTAAGCTAGTGGTTGCCTTTTACCTTATAGAGAAAGAGCTTTATTAGCTTTACTGCTAATTTAGCTACCCCTCTATAGCTTGCCTATTAAAGATCTTAAACTAGGCTAATAAGGAATTTAACCCTTGCCTCCTTACAAAACTTATAAGATTCTGTGAGTAATATTAACTTAAGAAGAAGGGACTAGGCAGGTTTAAGTTTATACTATAAGAGGACTATAACTTTAACTATAAGATCTTTATAAATATCCTCCATATTAATAGTAAGCTAGTCCTTTACATTATTAACACTATAACTACCTTCTAAGCTACGCGCTTCTTAGATCTAAAGAAGTAAACTATAAAGGATGTCTAGGATACTATTTAATCTTACTAGATTAATTTATATCTTAGCCTGCTAGATTAGATATCTTATAATGCTAGAAAGAACTTTGTATTAGCGGAATTTTATTAATACGCCTAATCCCTAGCTATTAATATTAATAAAGTTACTATTAAATCCTATAATAGTATTAGCAAGGTTAAGAGATATTATAGCCTACTCTAAAGAGCTTATAATATCCTTAAAGGCAAATTAGGAACCTACTTACTACCTAATAAAATGCTTTAAATAGCTATAAAGGCTATAAATAATTCTGCAGGCCCTAATAGCCTTATGCTAACCCTCCTTATGTTTAGCGCGTACCTACGCTTATTATATAACTTACTACCTTCCTTTTCTATTATATAATGCACTAAAGCTATCTATAAGGCTACATTTAATACCTATAAGGCTATAGCAAAGCGTTAAGTGCAAGACGCCCTTGCCCTCTGTAATAGACCTATAACCTTTCTAACCTATTATCTCCTACTATAATTAGATGTTTAGGTCTAGCGTAAGAAAGATAGCTAGTAAGGACTCTTTAAGCTTTTGTTTACTAAAGGAGAGATATACACAGTAAAAATACCTTATAGCCTAGCCTAATTTAATATTATATTTATTAAGCCCTTCCTTTGTAATATATCCCTTAAGGAAGAAGCTTTTTAAATTATTAAACTACTTAATCTTATAAACCTAGAGGCTTATAATAATAATAATATTACTGCTTATACTAATAGTACTAATAAAGGCGCTAACTATACTATACTAACTAACACTAGCAGCAGCCCTCTTATAAAGAGAGGCTGCAAAAGGCCTTATAAGATTAGATTCCTTAATAAAAAGGTCTAATTAACCACAGACCTAGCACCTACTATAATACTAGAGTAAAATAAAGCTACAGAAGGCTTATAAGAGATTATAACCCCTTAGGTAAAGAGAAGCTGTAAATATTTATAAAAGACCCCTTTAATTAATAAAGACTTTACAGAGATTGCGTTCTTTAAGGCATTCCTTATGTATAAAGGCATTATAGCCTTTCTCTTTACTAAAGAAGAGGCAGACATAGCTCTAGCAAACAATCTGTGCTAATAAGGAAAGATTATAACCCTAGGCAAGCCTTTTAAGCTCTCTAACCACAAGAAAATTAAGGCTTTGCTAGCCTGTAATATCTTTTGCTTTAAACCCTTTAACCCACGTAAATATAGCGCAGAACGCATCTTTAAGAGCTGCCTTATAAGAGAGATTAAGGGCAAAGGCACTAATAAACTATATAAGAAATCCCGCCTTATAATCTAAGGCTATAATAATACTAGCAAAAAGACTATCTTAACACAATCCCTAACAATCTAATGCATAAGCTAGAGGCTTATTATAGCCCTTACCCCTTTGCTTAGCAAGAGAGATATTTATATATAGATTTGTAATATTACCTAGGCATATATGTAGTTAAACACTACCCTTAATTACATAATACTAGCGCACCTCCCTAGAGAAATTAAAGACTAGTATTCCTAAGGCATAATTATAATAGTAATTAGACCTTTTTATAGTATTACAAAAGCTAGCATATATTAGTAGGTAATATACTTTACACACTACCGTGAGAAGCTTAGTATAATAACCTTTTTATATAATCCCTGCATGCTTATTACCACTTCTAATAACGCCTTTAGTATTATAGGCATGTAAATAAATAATACCCTTATCCTTAGTAACTAGCCTTTTTCTAACTGTAAGGAAGATTAATTAATTAAGGCTAATTTTACTATAAAGCCTAAAGAGAAGCTTACGCTAAATAACACACTCCTCTTTAATAGTTATAAGCTAATGCTCTTAATGGATTCTATAATATATTTATAGCAGAAAGGTTAAGCCTCTAAACTTAAGCTAATTAACCCCTTTTTAGAGACTGCCTAGAAGGAATACGTAAAGTAAAAAGCCTGCGGAGCGTATATTATAATAATATACTAACCTAAAGCTTTATTTAACTTATCTACTACTGCCTAAAAATAATAACCTAATGCTAATAATATTAAGGCCCTTAACAAGAGGATTAAGTGGTAAATATAGCACACAGACTAAGGATTAACCTATATACTACTTAATTTTATAACTTTAAAGCTTTTTATCTTTATTAATAGCTCCTTTGCAAATAACTATAATTATAGCTTATAGATTGGGTATGTTATTATAATTAGCAACGAAAGCTCCCTTTATAATAATAACACAGAGTTCACGTTTAAAGGCAATATTATTATATATAGCTCTACAAAGTGTAAGCGTGTTGTTTAAAGCACACTAGCTTCTAAGCTTTATAGTATAGTTTAAGGCGTTAATATAGCTTACGCAATTAGCACAACCCTAAATATAATTATAACCTAGCTCTCTATGCCTAATATCCCTCTTATCCTCTGTACTAACTCTTATTCCCTCTATAAGTGCCTTGTTAAGCTCGGCACTACAAAAGAAAAACGCCTTATAATTAATATTATAGCCCTAAGGTAATTATACAAGCGCTGTAAGATCTTTAAAATCTAATAGATCCTTAGGAAGGATAACCTAGCTAATATAATAATAAAGTTATCACTAAATTATATACTTAAGGCTCTTATTAATAATAATAAAGTTATGATTTAGCTTAAAGGCTAGGTTTAGCGCACGCTATAACCATAGGATTAATCTAATATATAGGATATTATTTAATCTTATAATGCTAGAAAACACACTTTTTTTTCCTTCTCTTTTTGTCTTGTCTTTATATATGTAACCCTTTAACCTTTCCTATGTTATTATTATAAAAAAGCTAGAGGACTAGGATTTTTCGCTACTGCCGCCACACCGCTTAAGATCTCTATATCTAAATCTACTAGCTATAGCTACTATGCTTAAGATTTATATATCTTAAGCAGCTCCCTTCTATTATATATAATTACAATAATTTTTATAATAAAAAGAGAGAATTCCTAGTATTAGAATTATTACATACATTACAGGTTAACCTTAGCACCCTTAGCTTAGCCTGCGGCTTTGCCTAGCTAAGCAAGGATATATATAATATAATTAGCTACACCATAAACCACCACGTGAATATAGGGGCACGCAGAGTTTAATATGTATAAAAGAAGGCATATAACAGACCCCTTAGATAGCTTCCTCTTAGAAGATATAACTAAATAAAACCCCCTTATGTGTACACACCTTTTACCTACGGTTACGCGTAACCCACAGGTATCTTTTACCTATGCTTATCCAATAGTATTAGTAAAAATTATAGAATTTAAGGAATACTTATATATCCTAAAAGCTCTTTAGCTCTTACTAATCTTATATAGTCTTAACCCTTTTAGGGTTTATTAAAATACTAGTAATTAATAAAATAAACCCTAGGAATTTTACTAAATCTTAGTAGAAAGTATACTTAGAAGGTTTTATATATAGCTCTGCCTTTCTTATGCGTTTAAGGACTTATTATGAGGTGCGGCCCCACAAGACAGGCCACGCCGGATTGCCCGGCGACGTCACAGAGAATCCCCGGCTAATGCCTAGGGCTTGCGCACACAGCTAGCATATCTAGTAACGCGTGCGCGCACTATTTTTGCTTAGTAAGCTTAAGTCCTTTTATAATATAATATATACCTTTTTACTACTGCTTAGCTATAATATCTCTTATAATTCTTAAGCTTTAACCCTAGCTACCTAGTAGTGGAAATAGCACTTATAATAAGATCTATAACTAAATTAGGGGATAATATATATTTAGTACCTTCTAAAACGCTACCTCTAGTGTTATATAATAGCTCTAGCCTTACTCTAATAGAGTTATTTATAGGCTAAGACTTTAAGACTACTAAGCAAGCTATTTATAAGTAAATTACCTAGCTTAAGATCCTTTAATAACTCTAGGAATAAGAAAAGAAATTACTTTAGTAACTTAGTATATATAAAAACCTGCCTAAATACTAGTAATATTATAATAATTCCTCTAATAGTAAAAGAGAAGAAGTTAAAGTTAGGAATATTATAAAGCTTACTTACCCTACTAACCTATAGAAATATAAAATTTAGATTAATAACTTAAACTATGCCTTTAATAAAGCAAAACGTAAGTATTAATATAATTACTAGAAAATTCTTTTTACCCTTAGTAATATAAACTAAGTTTATAAAGCAAGATAGGACTAATTTATTAGCAAAAAGACCGCAGAGAAGTAAGACTACTTTGCTAATAACTAGGGCAGCTTCTAGGAGTAAACTCTTATACTACTTTAAGATTCTGTAAATTATAATACCTAAATTGCCTTATAGCTTAAGAAAGTATACTAATAAGACTAGCAAAGCCTTATAAACTTTAGTATTTACCTTAATTCCCTAGAGAATTACCTTAAAAAAGTAAGTAAAAAGTCCTAGGCTTTTACCTTTTTTATAAAACTATAGCCTAAACTATAAAACTATATAAATTTACATACCTTTATTACTAGTAAGACTTATAAGAAAGTTATAATAATTATATAATAATTCTAGGAGGCAATACTATCTTTTAAGAACAAGTAAAAAGCTACTAATTCCTAGGATTATAACTAATAAAAGGGATAATAATAAAACTATTAATTAAAATACCTATAATAGTAAGCCTCTAATAAAAGCCCTGCTATAAAGCCTAATAAGGATAAGGTTTATAATAAGCTAAATTAACTAAATAACCGCTGCTACTATAATTATAGTAATAATAGCTATATTACTTACTACTATAATAAGCTAGCAAAAGACTAGAAAAACTACTAGTAATAAAGGTAAATACCCTAACCTTTACTACTAATACCTAGATACTTATAAAATATAGATTTTATATTCTAGTATTTATAAAGGGGTAAAACACTACTAAAATATTTACAAACCTAGATAGTTACTCTAATATTAATATTATAAGCATTAAGTTTATATAATAATACTAACTATAAAAAGCCTAAGCAATAGCCCCTCTCCTTAAGGCTATAGGGAATCTTATAATACCTTAATATAGGGTATATTATATACTACTTACCCTAAAAAACTTAAGGGG